>FIZR01029666.1:36157-109005 GCA_900060175.1 Ferrisia virgata
TATTTAGTTAAAGACGCCTGAAATCAAGGAGGTGTGTTGAAAATATGATTTCATCGTCTAATCTAGTTCTAAGAATCCTTATCTAATAAGCCTACGTGTATCCGTCTCGCTAAATTCTCCAGCGTGTAGTTTTGTCGTTAGTACTATATGAAATACAGTCGTAAAAAGACGTAGAGTGGTCTTTTATTTAACAATTTTGAATCAGTTTTTTCAATAGTGCAAGCTTCGGTCTGCAAGGAAAAGTGTTGTGGATGAAATTATAAAAAAATTTTCGCCTTCGCTTCGGTTGGGTAGTTAATTATCGCTTACTGTTTCCTATTTCGCGTTTTATTTCGTAATTTAACATAAATATTGCCCAATATATATTTTTAAAGTAACTCCAAATTTCGATCAATCATTCAATGATATGGTGCGAAAATGAACGTATTTTTGAACTAAAAATTCTGCTTTAGCCTCAACACTCTGAGGGCCTAAACTTTCCAGAAAAAAATGTATAAATTGACCAAATTTTTCCAAAAATACATTCTTCGGTCATTAAAAATGAGTTTTTCTCAATAATTTGTAAAATTATCGCTGCTTAGGAACAGGAGAAAAAAACAGTGTACGTTCAAATTTAAATTTTTATAAGTATGGTTGATACATTACATTTTCATAGCCATTCTCTTTCCTTCCTGGAAAACGAAAAGTACATATTGCGTTCTTGAACCTTGTTTGTCTCGCAATTTGTTTGAAAGATGTTCGAATAAATTCATTTTTATTCCAACGTTTTGAAATTTCATGTACCTACAAGATGAATGAAAAATTATGTGGGACGGGCGGGGAGGAAGTGGAATGCTGAAAAGAAAACAGGAACCCTCAAAGCCGCTATCAGCCACGCGTCTCACACATTCTTAATCCGAGCCTGGTTCAGAATATCAATCATGACAAGCCTTCAAAAATGAAAAAATTATTTTCAAAAAAGTATTGAAAATGTTGCTTATTATTTTAATACTGTATAGATGAATATTGAGTGGAATTTAAACTATAGTCCAATCAGTACGGTTAGGAATATACACTGTCCAAAAAAAAAAATAAGATTCAAATGTCGTTATAAAATATATAGGCCCGGGCAAAGTCAGAGCGAAAATGGGGGGGGGGGGGTTTTCATTCGCAATTATTAAAAACTGTATTTTTTGAGAATTTTGACAAAATTCGTGTAATTCATATGATTTTCCGAACTGGATAGCAAACTTTTCTTGAAAAAATTAATTTTATTTCGGTTAAGAGGAGTGTTCTACACCCAACATTCCAATCTTCTTGCGTGCGCGCCTGCCTACTCACTCATTAGTCATTACATATGTACTCAAACAATTCTGATCAATATCACTTTTATGATTTTATTTTTCAGTTGTGCGACAGATAATGATAAAAGAATAGAATTTTATCATAACGAGAATTTAATGAAGATACCACAATGTGAAAAAAATTATTGCTCTGTCGAAGAACTGAAACAACTCAGATCTAAGCTTGTCTTGAAAACTGAAAAAGATAAAGAGAAAGAGAAAGAGAAAGAGAACCCTAAAGAAGAAATAGGTAAAAATTCCCAACTGCCTAAAAATGAAGATGAAAATAAAAATGACCGTAAAGCAGATGTTCAAAATCCGGAAGAAAATAAAAATGGTCATAAATCCAAAGACGAAAGTACTAACGAAGGGCAAAATCAAAATTCTGGCACTATGATTACGTTTGCTAATTTTGGTGTATTATTTCTTTGTATTTTCTCATTATTTATGTAGTAAATTTTAGTGGTGTTGTTGCTACCTGTGTGATTTAACATGTGATTGATTATAATGCTCCTTGTACAATAGAAAGTTTTTTTGGAAAAAATTTAGAAACAATTTTACCATTCCTTTTTCGTATTCACTGCCCTTCTAAACAGCAAAAATTCAAATAATTTATACTTCTTAGAGAAGAATTTTCATACAAAACACCTTTTTAGCAACACCCTTTGATAATATTTTGCCGATTTGTTCTCCATGAGCTGAAAATTATTACAGCACAGGGTATTCAAATGAATCGGATAACATGAGCGGAAAAATTCTCATTTTTTCCCCTCGGGATGATTTTTTTCATCGTCAAAATCCCGTAATTTTGAGCTTAAAATAATAAATTTATGTGAAAATTGAAAATTTAATTCATTTTCACACAAATTAATTATTTTAAGCACAAGATTACGGCAGTCTGACGTTACAAAAAATGATTACGAAGGGGAAAAAATGAAAATTTTTCCGCTCATGTTACCCGTTTCTACCAACGAAAAAATACGTGTTTCGAAAACGCAGGAAAACAACGCAGTCTTCAACGAACCAATTAGATCCCTCAAAACTGAAAGAACTGTATGTTCTGATTGGTTCGTGGTCACCTATATTGTTTTCGGTGTTATAGTTTTTTCCACTGCTGAATTGCTGTTTGATAATGCCTCCCTAGGTAGGTATCCATCCAGTTGTTACGTTTCACAATTTCAAGCATGATTTCAAGTTGGTAATTTAGTAGCACTTGACGTAAACATGAAACCTAATCATTGAATCTTTGAAGAACTAAAATGAAAGTGTTGTATTGTCTTTAGGTTCTTAGAATTTGCTTTTAAGCTTTATACGAGAGAAAAATCGATTTTGTATCGTGTAGTAGCGCTCTATGCGAAGAAAATTCGAAATAATTTGTTTTTTATGTTCCTTCTATTAATTTTTTGATCTGTGTTTTTTTTTTTGCTTTTTTTGACCGTTAAGGGTATGCTTCGCAGCCGATTATACGGCGCGGTTGCATACTCTCACAACACAAGATAGCATACTTTTATTCCTAACCTTCCCAACGTAACATGCGATCGTTCAACACAGCATACTGACATCCCCTCACCGTTCCCGCCTGCAAACAACTAAAACTTTGTTCCGCGATATTTCCTTGAATTTTCAATATTTTCCAATTTTTTTTTTTCATCAAATGATCAAATTGACAAAGGAGAAGACTTGTACGTCGGCAAATTTCCCAAAATCACATTGTGTGACCGTCAAAATGAGTTTGAAGTTCCCTGTATAATTTCTCTTTTTAATCATTATATAATTCAAAAATAGCAAAAAACTCGATATACAAGTCTCTTCAAGTGGATTACTTACACAATAAAAAAAAATGAACCAAATCTGTTGAAAATTCATTGAGATATCGTGGAACAAAGTGGTGTACTTTTTTAGAAAAAAACGTCTCTGAAATCCGCTGTGAAGCATACCCTTAAGATCAACTTTTTTTACACACGTTTGTTTTATCAATAATGATTTTTTCGTAGAATGAAAAAATGTAAAATTAACGGTTTCGTTTTTGTTCTATAAACATATCGAATGTATTGTATCACCAAATGACTGATTAGATAATAGTATCAGAAGATTTTTTTTGACGTGTTCTACGAGTCAACAGTATTGCTATAGGTACATAAAAAATTCAATACATTCAAAATAATGAATAATAACGAACTGCATTTGATTCTATGATTTGAAAATGAAAGAAAATAATTTGTTATTAAATTTTCTGATTTTAATATTACCAATTTCTCGAACTGATGCACAGTGTTATGCAGAAAACGCGTCCCCTTACCTCTACTTCAGTTCAAAAACATCTTATCTTGTTGGCCATGGTTCCCAAATGAATGTTCCTGCAGGTACGTAATTTTTCAAAGTTATTTTTTTGCATTGCTTTTCGAATACCTAACTATTCATAAATATACCTTGCTCACATGACGCCGATTACCTCCCCATTATTAGGTATGTCATTTTGATTTGAATGTCATATTTTTAAATTTTGACGCAGCCATACCTACCTGTTTAATTTATTTAATTCTAAGCAGTGAAATAATAAAAAACTACCCGAATATATAACTGGGAAAATGTTTAATATAAACTAGATAAAAAATTACAACGATTACACTGACCTACATTACAATTTAATAATTATACCGCAGGTTACGAACCAGTTTATTTGTGGGGATTAATTAGACATGGTACTAGATACGCGGAAATCGAAATTATTAATTCTTTATCCAAATTGTATTCATTAAGAAATGAAATAATATTGAATCACAAAAATGGAAGTAAGTTTTATCATGTTAACGAAATAACGCTCCGATATCTTACTGAACCATTGAGCGGATATTTCACCTTTAATAAAATGTTTATACCTAATTAATTTTAACAGGAGGTACTTTATGCGAAAAAGATTTAATGAATTTGAAAAATTGGAGCACTAATATGGCCACTGATAATATAACCGAATTAGACTTAACTCCTCAAGGGGTGAAAGATCAAATTTTTTTAGCTCAACGAATGAAAAAAAAATTTCCAAAATTATTACAATCAGGAACAAAGGATAATTTTAAAGTGATGCATTTATGCTTGTATTAATAATACGATGTAGTCGCAATAGATAATCTAGAATATAGATACTTGGTACCATGGCTGTACGTTGGGGCTGCAGGACATTGGTCGAGTTCTTGGAGGGGTCTTTATTTTTCAAGAAATAGTTTTAAATTTTCTTTAAGCGGTGGACGGGCTATAAGTTAAATTTTTTTCAATTCACAAAAATGAAGATACTTAGAATTAAAAAGCGCACCTTAACAAAGCAAGAGTGAAATTTTGAGAAAATTGGATTTTTTATTGTTATCAAGAAGAGCATTTGTGGGAAGTTTTATGAGAAAAAATAAAGGGTGGTTTTGGAGTGTTTAATTTTCGTATAATCGCTGAATTTTTCCCTTTTTTGCTGCGGGGGGAGGAAGGCGTTTCTGAATCTCTCTCCTGCCTCACTCCGCGAGCGAGTTTATTTGTTAAATGAAGTACTTATATAAATCTTCAAATATTTTTATGTACTGCAATAGTTCCAAAGTTCAGGACAAAGTCGAGCAAAAAAAAGTGCCATTACTTTTACAAATGAATTACTTGGAACTAATTTCACTTCAATAGAAGGAAACAATATAACAGAAGACGACGAATTTCTTCAAGTAATTCCAAAGTAAAATTTTCTAGTTTAACACATTTACAAGCTGCTTATTTCTTATTGATATTATCCACACCTAATACGTTTGCCATCGCCTATTTGTACCTAGTGAATAATACTTTTTTTGGGAATTGTTTGGTGATTTGTAACCTTGGTTTACCTATGCGATGTTTGATTTATGACGAGAAAGAAAATTGAAGAAAATTTTTTTTTTTTTTATTTTTAGCTTTCTGATCACTGCCCGAGGTACATAAAAGAAGTTGAACATAATCCTTCGACCTACACTGAAGTAAATTTATTCATGCAAAGTGCATATTTTCAAAAAATTATTGCAGAAATTAGTCTTCGCTTGGGTTATTTACAACCCTTATCATTCGGTATACCATATTTGCCCATATTATTTCAATTTAGATGGTAGTTTTAAGACTACCATACTGTACGTGGAAAACGTTCATGGATGCATATTTTTTGTCCAGATAATATTCAATTGCTGCACGACGTTTGCGCCTATGAAAATGCTTGGTATATTGGATCAAAACCTCCATTTTGTGCTGTATTTTCACAGCACGAGTTGGAAGCGATGGATTATTTATGGGATATGAACAAGTATCATTCAAGAGGATATGGTAATCCATTTGTTAATCGTATTGGTTGCCCACTTGTGCGAGATATGGTGACATCATTGTTGTAAGCTCTTCTATAACATTCTTTTATTTCTGTAATCTCGACAAAAAATGATTAGTAAAAATTCATCTACTTATATACTTTTGTAACCAGTTTTACAATTCGGTAAAAAAAATTTAATGTTCTGCTCGTAGAAATGCTAAAATAAAATTTCCCAACGCTAACAAAGGAAAATTTCTGTTCTCTCATTCGGAAGCTATTGTTCCAGTAACAGCGAAATTGAACTTGAATAAAGATGAAGAACCATTGAGGCATGATAATTATCAGAAAATGATCAAGAATCGTAAATGGAGATTAGCTTTATTTGATAGTTTTGCTGCCAATATAATTGCAATTTTATACAAGTAAATAAACTGCACTTACCTATATTTAGGTGCCTACACACACACTAAACACTGCTCCAATTAAAAATAAATAAAAAAAAGCTTTTTCAGCCTGATTTTCGTGACATATTACAATCATTGTAAATTGAAAAAAAGCATCGCTTCGCGATCCTTTTTTTCTAATCAACATTGTGGGTAGGAAGGGTTCATGGGACTAAAATGTCGAAACTCCAAAAAGACAAATCAAGGATCCCTACAGCCCGGACATATGCCTAATTTCAACTTCCTAGAACAATTTGGAAGAGAGTTATGCCAAGAGCGAACTATAAAAATAAGAAAAATCGATCAAAAAACCACTTTTTTGTGGCTGCGAGGGGGTGAAATCGACCTGAAAAGTAGAAACCCCCCCAAAAGGAACATCTAGGGTCCCTACTAAATGTGCATACTTAATTTCCATTTCCTAGCTCAATTTGTAGAGAAGTTATGTGAGGAACAAACTCAAAAAATGAATAAAATGAGAAAACTTTATCAAAAAAATCACTTTTTTGGAGCTGTGAGTGGATGCAATGGAGTTAAAAAGTTGGGACCCTCAAGAGGCACATCTAGGGCTTTAACTTCATGTACATACCAAATTTCAACTTCCTAGCTTAATTTGGCGGGGAGAAAGAGGGTGAACAGCCTTTTTTCAGGGTCAAAAAGAGGTAAAACCCCCATATATGCTCTCCTAATTGATTTAGGAGATTGATTTTTGGATATGTTATACAACTTTTAGGGCTATATTAATTGGCTTAATAAGAGGCAATTTTTGCGTTCTTGACCTGTCAGCACCCTCTTTCCCAAAATGGGGCAAAACTTAATTTTAACACAATGTCATCTCCACTCATATATAAATCTAATCCGCCACCAAACTGAGCCGGTTGACTGAATTGGAGCGGTTTTGGTAGTATCAAGCGGAGTAAATGATTTTAATGTTCGGCGAAAAAAAATAAAAAATAATAAAATGAAAATAAATATCTGACATGGCTAAAAATTGTCTTAATGATCTCCCAAGACCCCAAAACGGATTTTCTTGATATTCTCCCCTCGTCTGACGTTGGTTTTTATACTGTAATAGCCTGGTTTTCATTGGCAATACGACACAGAAAATTAGGCTAAAAAAGTAAAACTTACCATGAAATGGGTAAATAAATCATACATACCAATAGGTACCTCAAAATGCATTTAGACCTAATACTTGTTTAATACGATTCAATTTTCAGATGCTCCAGTCAAACTCAAAATTGTACTCAAACCAAAGTCGCAATTTACCAAAATGAGCGCCCGGTGGTTTTTTCACAGTGCAATAACTCAGAGCTTTGCAATTTGGAAACTTTACAACAAATGTATCCCGATGTATTTGATGAAAATGAGTGTAGTTCCAAATTCTGTCAATTATCTGATTTGCAGAAAGTATCTTCAAGATGTTCCACTTTATCGAATTTTAGTATTGTTACAATTATTTTTTCAATAATACATTTCTTATGTTGATAAGTGCGACGACCATACTTACAAGCAAAGTACAACAATATTAAACTAATGAAAAATATGCAGACATTTCAATATTCTGTTTAAAAAAAACCGTCAAGTTGGGATTTACTTTAACAAAAGAAAAAAAATTGACACTCTACAGTTCAGACGTTAAACGATTAAAAAAAACGTGGTGAAGTATTACGTGGCACGCTTTTCGCGTCGCGCGCATGTTTTTTTTCCGCGGGAAAATAGTCCAATGGGTACACAGCAGCTTTTTGAGAAACGCTCGCGTGTAAACGCACCTTTCTAATCGCTTGACGTCACAATATTAAATTTCACACTGAACTGGAATGCGCGCGTCGCGAAAAAATGAAGCTTTAAATTTATTTTCTCAGCTCCTATAGGCTCATATTGAATTTGGTTTTTTACCGTCTTCCAATAATTCTTCGTTCTATTATATGGATTAATCAAAAAAAAAAAAATGGCCAACAAGTCCATTATTGAATATTTGATTATACAGTGTGTGTTCGATTGATTTAAGCATCCTTCTCTCACCCCTTAACAAAGTGAGAATTTTTCTTATGAAAAATGCGAGGTTGGCAACTTATTTCTAGAAACATATAATGTACATTTTTCTAGAAACAACAACCTCCCTCCCCCCCCTCTTCTAGAAAAAAAAATAATTATTTCGTGTTAAAACTGTGAGGTTGGCATCTTGTTTCTAGAAATATTGTAAAATGGGTTGTACAGGAATTAATGAACAACGCTTTTATTAACGAAGAAAATTGTCTGCTATCCTCTTACCACTGTGCTCACAGTGGTGAATTAATTTTACAACGATGGTTTCTTTTTGAAGAAAATCTCAAGAGGCTAAGCTTGAAGATAAGATATGAATAATTGCAATTTCTTTGCAGTAAGCACTAAGTTGATGTTGAATGTACGTATAAAACGCAAATAACCTACATGATAATTGAGAACCTATACATATCTGTACTACGAATATAATGTAGTATGTGAGTACTACGCACCTTATACATTTGTATTTTAAAGTAGGTACTGGAATTACGCATGACTTGTGTGCAACTACTGTACGTTAGTGTAAATAGAATTTTTAATCAAGTTTGCGAATAATTTCTAAATAAATTACTATGTTACTGATATTAGTGGTACTGATATCTTCAATACCACGACAAATCAAGACAGAGCAAGAACATCAATGCTATGCCGAGGTCAAATCACCGTATGTATACTTTGCTTCGTTCACATCTTATGTCTCCAGTCGAGGATCTGAAATAAATATTCCAAAAAGTAATAATAATATGTATCACAGATACACACATAAACCAATATAAACACAAACGCTTTTTATTCTTGATGTGCTACTTATATTGATTTAAAATCCAAAATTACTTAATATTATTTTAGATTGTAGTCCAATTTATGTGTGGGGAATTATAAGGCATGGAACCAGGTATCCAACAAGTAAAAATCATATTGTTAAACTGAAAAAAGAATTACACAAAATGAGGGATCAAATCATTCTAAACCATAAAAGCGGTAGTAAGTTATTTTTTTACTTTATTAGGTACTTAAACAACTTACTCTAAATTGAAATAACATAAGTTATACTTATTGTTATTTCATGAAAAACTGCTTGAACAGGAGGAAACCTATGTGGAAAAGATATCGAAAATTTGAAGAAGTGGAACATGGGCCTGACTCCCGATTTAACTTCAGAATTAACTCCTCAAGGTATCAAGGACATGATTATTTTAGCAAAGCAAGTGAAAGAAACATTTCCTACTTTATGTAAATCACAGTCGAAGAATCTTTTTGAGGTAAAATACTCGTATCTTATGCATCGACGAAGAGTTAATCAAACCTAACTATAAATTTGAAGATGAACCAGGTGTTACGGAAACGAAAATTAAGAATTTTTGACCTGAATACAATGTAGTACTTATTATACTTACAGAACTGTAGAATTTGGCATCTTGCTCCATTCGAACTTGATGTATCTATGTGCTTCCTAAAAATTCTAATGTAAAGAGGAAAGTTCAACTTTATCTCCCGTCGAGTTAAAATTCAAAAATTTTAAAAAACGTTAAAGTGTCTTCAAAGTGTTCGATTTACCCTTTTCGTTTTTTCATCAAAACATAAACATTTTCAGGAGTTGATTAAAACAAAATTCAGGCCTCTAGGTCCTGTGGAACAGATCAACAGGCTAACAACTAATCCAATCAAATTTTTCCTTATGTATAATATTGTTATAGTACATTAATGATGTTAACATTAGGTGCATTTTCACTCCAAGTTGTAATCTTAAGCATTTTAATGAAATAGAGCTCGCGATAGTTTCAGACTTCTGATACCAATCGTACCAGGGATAGTGCTATAGCATTCACTAACGAACTGATAGGAACGAATTTTACTACAATTCAAGGAAATAATATAACTCAAGATGATGAATTTCTTCAAGTAAGTTTCTATCCATGAAATATTTCACGAGGTTACGTGTCTTAAATGATTCAAAATCACTTGGTATAACTTTTATATCAAAACGATATAAATAACTTGAAAGTAAATTCTCAAACAACGAACTTTTGTCGTTATAATATCTTTATAACATATCTAATTAGTTAATTTATCGAAAAAATTATTTATTTAGTATATAGCAGACATTTCAACAACATTATTGAATAAACGTCCAACTAATAAATAAATTTTGTCGATATACTAATTACTTATGCTATAAAATTAAATTCTATTTTCCAGTTATACCAACATTGTCCTAATTACTCGAAACTCACGAATATTGATTGGTTATTAGAAGAAAGAAATGCATTTAAAACCTCTGCTGTGTGGCAAAAAATGGTGGCAGAAATTAGTCTTCGTTTAGGTTTTTTACAGCCCTTATCATATGGTAGGAGTACAATTATTAAGTATAAGACTGATGAATCATAAATAAGGCCAATCACTACATAACAAAGATCAATTGGTCACAAATTTTATTCACAGATTCGATCATGTTGTTGTACAATATTTGTGCTTATGAAAATGCTTGGTTCATAAATACGAAACCTCCGTTTTGTGCTGCGTTCGTAACAGAAGATTTAAAGGTAGAGCAGTAATCATTAATCCATGTTACTTACATAAAATTCATGCATGGGATGGATATCTAAGAAACACTAATAAGCTGTAAAAGTGTCTGTATAGGTTGTGAGAGGTAAATTTTTATTTTTATTTTTATTTTTTATCCGCTAAAATTGATAAAAAAAAATTTTAAACAGGTCATAGAATACTTTCTTGACATGATTCTGTATTATAGAAAAGGATATGGAAATACATATCCCAATGAGAAAATGGGTTGCCCAATTGTTAGAGATATGATGTTATCATTAACGTAAGTACACCACTGCGCCTTAATTTAGTCGCATAACATATTGAATAGGAAAAAATTCTACATTAGTGAAAAATAAAATTTTCAATAATTAGTTGAACTTTCACCACATCTAGCAACGTTACCAACTTACTCATTCATTATGTATTTGTAGTAATGCTGCTGAAAACGTCGGAAATTTTCGTAAAGGAAAATTTCTTTTTTCTCATTCCGAAGCTGTTATGCCCACAATGATAAAGCTCGGCTTGCATAAAGACAAAGAGCCTTTGAGACTTGGAAATTATCAAAGATTATCTGAACGAAGACAGTGGAGATCATTTCTTTTTGATAGCTTTGCTTCTAACATACTTGCAGTGTTACACAAGTGAAAAGAATAATCAATTAGTAATACCGAATGCTTAAAAAATGAAGTCTTACTCCCCCCTTCAAATATGATATTTTTGTACACCAAAAATACTCGGTTGACAACGTGTAACATAGGTATAAGCAAACGCGATTGGTTGTATTTTCTAATTACAACCAATCGTGATAACTTGAATGCTTGTACGCATATTACATGTTGCCAACCTAGTACTTTTGGTACGAAAATATCATATTTCAAAGCGAGGGAGTCAGACTTCTTTTAGGCATCCGGTACCTGTATTTACATTTACGATGAATAATAAACATACGAATCTTTGAATTATTATAAATCTGTTCAACTATTTTGCAGATGTCCGACTGAAAGTGGTTGGCAGAATGTCGTAGCATTTCATCAAAATGAACATTCTGTTTCAATACCTCTATGCAATTCCAATCCTTGCACTTTGGAAGAATTACAACATATTTTCGAGGATGTGTTTGATGTGAATAGATGTAATACAGATTTTTGTAAACTTCCAAAATCATCGCAACAATCATCGGCCCGCCACTCATGCCATTTCAGCTTAAAGTTGATTGCAACAATATGTTCGTTATTTCTTTATTTTGAGTTGAAATAGATTAGTTCATATCATTCATTGAAAATACAGATTGATCCTGGGGATCACTTTAAATTGAACATAGTATAGATAGCGTTATTGTTCATACAATCATCGTACAGTTATTTGGAAAATTATTGACCATCAAAATAACAATTTCAAAAAGAATTATCATGCGTATTCGCAGTTATCAAAACAAGAAGTACATTATATACCTCATCAAAATAAAAACTTATGCAATGATCAAAAATTACTGTGGTACATTTTATACACATTTTTTACTTTAACAATTAAAAATAAATTGGAATGAAAGGGAAAAACATGAGACGAATCTTTCCTCCTCTCAATCAAGTATTTAAGAAAATAATTTCGAAATAATAGAATAAAATCGTGTTTTTCAGGTACATTATTTTTGTTTCCTTCATTTTTTAATGGTGCGTATGGTTAGTTTCTTTCTCGTTTCGAAACTATGTACAGTGATGACTCGCCTTTCTTTACATTAAATAATGAGGTAGAAATATGGAGCTTAGAAAACGAAGTTTGGAATCTATATTTTCTAATACTTACTATTTGCTGATGAACTCTTGTTGAGAACCCAAAAATAGGGCCAAATTGTTACCCTATCACTAGTAAGTACCCCATATGCACATAAATATATCCATAACTAAAATCAGTCCTGAATGAATGTTTAAATAAATAAACTAAATCTTTGAGTATAGGTACTCACAATTACTCATTGTTTAGTAGAGTCAAACAATATGATAAAAAGTTGTATGATCAGAATATGCAATACCTACTTTTCTATTAGATTGTTTATAATTCAGTATACATTCTATATTGGTGCGCATTGAACGTTTTTTAACAAAATTTTTGAATCGTAGAAATCCCATAATGATATGGATTCTAGTAATGTTGATATCTTCGGTATTACAAACAGAAGCGAAACATGATGATCAATGTTACGCTGACATTAAATCGCCATATACCCATTTTGCCTGGTTGACGTCTTACGTTTCTAGTCGAGGATCTCAAATGGTGGCTCCAAAAGGTAATCTTCCATGAATACTCATTAACTTCGGTAAAAAAAAATTTCAAAATTGTATAAATCATTCTTCGTGAAAATCAATTTTAGAATGTCGTCCAATTTATGTATGGGGACTTATAAGACACGGAACGAGATACCCAGCGCATGGCAACAAATACGTGAAACTTTTGCCTCATTTGAGGGATGAAATATTACGAAACCATAAGCATGGAAGTAAGTTTTCGATAGCCACTAAACTAATTTTGTTTTCTGTGAGGAAACCAGTTCTGACTGGATTTTTGACCATTGGTTCATTATTAACGAATAGACACCTGATAGAAATTACTACGAGTTTACTCGCATATTAATCGCGCGAATATTAATTTATCAGATGTAATTTTAAAGGAGGAAGCCTATGTAAAAAAGACTTGGAAAACTTGAAGAACTGGTGTATCGATTTAAATTCAGAGTTGAATCTCGAATTAACTAGCCAAGGAATCGAAGATTTGCTCCTTATAGCCAAAAAAATAAAAGAAGTATTTCCTACGTTATTCAAATCGCAATCTAAGGATCTTTTCGTGGTAAACTTAACTTTATAAATTAACTTCACAATATTAGAGAAACTTTTGGTTCATATGAAGATTCGTTTCCGTGAACCAGCATTTCTATGTACGTAGTTTCAGACTTCTAATACCAATCGTACCAGAGATAGTGCTGTAACGTTTAGTAATGAACTATTAGGAACTGATTTTAAAACCATTAAAGGTAACAATATAATCGAAGATGATGTATTTCTTCAGGTAAGACTGGAAACAATTCATATATACCTAATCAACAAGCGCAGATATACCTAGATCATTAAAAATTTCATATCAATCTAGCTTAACAAACATTGTCCAGTTTACCAGAAACTTGTAAAAGATTCTGCATTCCAACAAGAAATAAATTCATTTGAAAGTTCCTCTTTATGGAAAAAGATGGTGAAGAAAATAAGTAATCGTTTAGGTTTCCGGAAATCATTATCGCATGGTAAACATTAGTTACATTAACGTAATTCATCTGTTTAAAAGTTTTTCAATATTAATGCATTTGGTTGCGTACAGATTCGATAATGTTGATGTATAGAATGTGTGCTTATGAAAATGCTTGGTTCGTAAATACAAGACAACCGTTTTGTGCAGCGTTTACGTCTGAAGAATTAAAGGTATTTCTAAAATATAATGAAACACTTCATTTGTACCTGCCAATATGTATGTGTAGAGTGAATATGTGTGTGAAGCGTATTTTGCATACGTTATTAATTTCTACTGCAACCTAAACGATATTGATATGAATAGGTTTGCCTAATCTGTGATTGCAAGGAACTGCATACTAAAACATGCATAATATTATTATTATTATTATTACATTATGAAATATTATGTAGGATTATGTGAAAATAGACGCATAAATTTGGCCAGCGAACCTATGAATAATTTTTGATACCTACATTTTTGAGAAAATGTCGCAAAAACTGAATTGTGATTGGTTAGGTGGGTTATCACTGCTTCTAGGTACTTTCACTTTTTAAGTTTCTACCATGTCATATTATTTTAAGTGTATTGCTACTTTTTTCATTTTTTGAATTAAACAAAAGATGGATTAAAGCTAGAAACTTGCAAAAAGTTCCAGCGAGCAGAAAATTCAATGCTGAACATTATAAAATTGAAAGGATACATTATCGTAAAAATTTAATCCTAAATTGATAAGCTTACTTTTTTACCAATATTGAAACGATTTAATCTAACTATAATAACTTAAATTATCAAATACTCAAATTAATTTTCGCATTCATTTTTTTTCTAAACAGCTTATTGAGTACAATCTTGATTTAACTCTATATCATACGACGGGTTATGGAAATGCGTATCCCAATGAAAAAATGGCATGTCCAATTGTAAGGGATATGATGCTATCATTGAAGTAAGTCTAACCTATAACAAACTATACCTGATAAGCATCATCAAAAAATCGAAAAATTCATCATACATTGGTAATATTTTGAATCAGTGCAGGTAATTATCAAATTAGGTATTCAATTTCGTATATTTACATTATGGCTTGTTGGCTTGTTTAGCAACGCTGCCAAAACCAATGCAGAACCCTGTAAGCACAAAGGTAAATTTCTTTTTTCACATTCCGAATCAATTGTTCCTACGACTGTAAAGTTAGGATTACAAAAAGACGAAGAACCTTTAACCTTAGAAAATTACAAAAAAATGGTCGATAATAGGAAATGGAAATCCGCTCTTTTTGACAGTTTCGCTGCTAATATTATCGCAGCGTTATTCAAGTAAATTAAAAAAAATAGCTATCTTTTTTCAAACACTAACGCAGGATTTGTACTTCCTTATAAGTACTTTAGCATATGCTTCATCGTGAAATTTCTCATTTTACAGATGCCCTTATCAAAATGATTTTCAACACGTCGTGACATTCTATCAAAATGAACGCCCGGTTAAAATACCTCAATGTACTTCTAGTCCTTGCACTTTGAAAGAACTACAACATGTCTTCGAAGATGTGTTTGAAGAAAATCAATGCAGTACAGATTTTTGCGAGATTCCAAAAATTGTAGAAACAACCCCAAAATATCCATCAAAATCATCATCGGCACATTCATTCCGCTTTGGATTGGCCGCTGTAATAATTTATTTTTCATTTATCAACAATACGGAATTATATTAAGGAAAACGGTACGGGCATAATATGGAAATTCTTTTTTTTTTTTTTCATAATCAGGTATTGGATGATTTATTTTCAATTCCCACTGTACCATCTTTCTTTTAATATGATGCAGCAAATCAAACTAACGTGTGAATAAGTCGATTAAGGTTATATAATTTCATTGGTTAACCTATTTACTAAAAGTATTGATATTCTAGGTAACTTAAGTGAAATGTATTAGCATACTGCACATATAGTTGAGTCTTCAGTAGAAGTACCAATAATTTTAAAGAAGTACACCGTACTACACATTTTGTTTATCGCTGTTTATTCAGAAGTGTGAGGATAGATTTTGAAACACAAGTCGGTGAGTTTCCTGAAAAATAGAGTTGACATGTTGTTATAGATGAATGATGATGTAACGTCTTACAAATATCTTATCATAAAACAATGAATACCAATTTAGAAAAAAAAACGTGATGAAATTCGTTTCGTAAAATGAAAAATTGAAATGATGGTAAATCATTGCCTACAAAGAAACTGTAATAGTTATAAGTCGCCTAAAACTATTTGTTAGACTATAAATTTCTAACAAAGAGCATATATTTTTTTCTTTTTTTTTTTCATTTAGAAAGTACATACTTCACTTTAACGTTAGAATGTGATTCGATGTAAATTTTCGTCTCATAAAATTTGATACTAGCAATTCGAAAATTTTATATTTCGATTTTCAACATCGATAATATGGTGCTCGTTTTTGGAATAGTATTACTTCTTTCATCTTTGGTTTTTCAAAATAATGCAACAGTAGAACGATGCTATGCCGACACTAAACATTCTAATGAAACGTACAGTTGGTTTACCTCATACCCCAATGGTCGGCTATCTAATTCCAGAAGCCCAGAAGGTAAGCTAGACTTGACGTTAAATTTTAAGGCGCTCTTACATGTACTCTCGATCAAATTCTGTGTAGCTTATTTATACTGTTTATTTTTAAGACATATTTACGTTTTAAAACGTGTTGAATAATACGCGAACTTGTGAAATTTCCTGCCCATTAGACTGCGAATTAATCTACATATGGGGACTAGTGAGACATGGAACAAGATATCCATCGACTGAAGACAGCAAAAGATTTTTATTAGGTCATAAAATACGGGACGAAATTTTAAAAAATCATAAAAAAGGACGTGAGTTTCTTCAATTATTAAATCGTATGCTTACTTATACATACATACTTATGAATGAACCATATAATATTGCATCCGTCGTAATCAGTAAAAATTAAAATCTTCAACCATTATATTCAATAAAAAGAAAAAGAAAAAAATCGCTTACATTTGTTATACAGGAGGAACTTTATGTGATAAAGATTTAGAAAATTTGAAAAAATGGAACGCAGATGTAAATGAAAAATTGCAAATGCAGTTGACCATCCAAGGTCAAAAAGATATAACATTTCTCGCTCAGAATATTAAAAAAAAATTTCCCGCATCATCAAAAAATAATTTTTTCGAGGTAAAATAATTCATAGTTTGATGCGATTTTTCATTTGATGTAGGTAGATAGGTACCTAGCTTGATATTTTGTCTGCATTTGCATAATACTTACTACCTTTTCTATTACAGTTTGAAAGCTCCGGTGCTGATCGAACTATACTCACCGCCATGATATTTAGAAATGAATACTTGGAAAAGAATGACAGTTTATTACGTTATGAAAATTTCATTAACATAAGAGATGAATTTCTAAACGTTAGTGAATGATTTGTACACATCGAGGTACTGAGTATCTTTTGAAAATCAAGAATATGTAATTCAAAAAACTGTTAAATTTCAGCTTGAAAGGAATTGTGTGGGATACCGAAAAGAAATAACAAAAAATTTGGCATTACAAAAACAACATCACTTATTCAAAAAGTATATTTATTGGCGAAAAATGGTTGCAGATATAAGTTTTCGTTTAGGTTATCTCAAACTTTTACAGAACGGTACAAAAAATTGAATATTGACATAACATAGAAAGTCTTTCTTACTTTCAACATAATTATTCTAATGTACATGCACCAATTCATATTTTTTTTTAAGAACATATTTATCTAATGTACATGATATGCTGTTTTGAAAATGCTTGGTTTCCCAATTCGAGACCTCCATTCTGCGCTGCGTTTTCATTAGAAGATTTGAAGGTAAAATTAAGCACTTTCATGGCCTGTAATGTATTTTCATCAAGTATACAATTCCTTCATTTTGATTATAACACGAAACAAATTCAACTATACATGAGTAGGAAGAGTTGCTAGTTCTGATGTAGAAAGGAGTCAGAGTTGAACGTACTTTTTTTTTAGGATGTTTACCATGCATATTTCAATATTACAAACGAAACGATAAAAAATTTGCAAATGAAATTATGATTGATTTTTCGTTGAACAGTTTGGCTTTGTTCAGTTGATAAATGTCACCACTCATTAGACATCTGAAAAATCCAACATTTGCGATTTTTTAGCCTTACTAATTAGTAGTTACTTACGCTATCATTTCGCATATTTTTTTACAGGTGATAGAATATGATTACGATATAAATTTATATTACAAGAGGGGATATGGAAATAAACTTGCCCGCCGTGTAGGTTGTCCAATAGTGCAAGATATGATGATTTCATTATCGTAAGCACATGTTAAGTATATAAACTGTATATAGATCCATAAATGTGATTTTAAAGTCATTAATTTTCTTTCAACTTAATTATTTTATCATTTTTAAGTGAAGCCGCAGAAAACAAGACTCGAAGTAAAGGTAGATTCCTGTTTAGTCATTCTGAAACAATTCTTCCTACGACGGTCAAATTAGGCTTAAGTAAAGATGATGAACCATTAAGAGCTGACAATTACTCGAAATTAGTCGAACGAAGAAAGTGGAAAACTGCTTACTTTAACGGTTTTACTGGAAATATAATGGTCGCATTATATAAGTACGTAAATTTATCTACTTTCTTACGGGTACAGCCGGACCAATATATCAACTCGATCATTTGTGAGAAATTGAAATTTTGTTACTTTTAAATTCCATGTTACCGTACAGGTGTCTATCTGAAAAAAATAATCCTCAATACATTGTGAGATTTTATCAAAATGAACACCAGACGAAGATTCCACAGTGTAAATCTAATCCTTGTACTTTGAAAGAACTGAAAGAAATTTTCAAGAATGTATTTGATATAAATAAATGCTCAACAGATTTCTGTTAACTGCGATATAGTAACCTTTTTAATAATAATTATGTATTTCCTCGAAAGTATGAGCACTTATCATTGTTTTTTATTTCGTTCGAAAAATTTGAAAGAGATTACATGTACAGGTAGGTACTTAGTCTAGTGGATTTTTTGTATGGTAAAAATTGAATTCTTTATAATTATACAGATTGTGAATCTAATGAATAAAACATCTAAAATACCAAGTATAATTATATTTTTGATGTACTTATTTACTCAATAACTGAAATCTTCCGAGTCAAGTGTTGTTTCAAATGAGTACAAATTAAAGGAAATTTCACGTTTACTCTTCTGATTTTTTTACCTGAAATCCCTGATTTGATTAAACTTATCTGACTCCGATCTGTTTGAATGGTTGCCTATCATGTGTGGATATTTCATTGAACCCCAGACACCAAAATGCGAAATTCTTTTTTCCCTCAATTTTGCTCCCTAAAATTGACGTGAAGTGCTAGACATCATCATGCGCTTTCCATCTTATCGGCTGTAGATTTCGTGTACAGGGAAATTTTTGCGTTTCGATGTACACTGTACATTTTTTTGCCCGAAAAATGGCTATTTTTTACGCCATAGTGTAACCAACATGAAAAATCAACAAAAACTAACAGTTATGAAAAATTAAAAGTTCAAAATTTTGAAAAAATAATATAGAATTGGGTAGAAGTTGAGAAAATAAGTAAAACCTACCGTACCATGTGAATAATTGCCTTGACTCAAAATTTAAAGGAGCAGCGATCCAAAAAAATTATCAAGATTTTAAAAATGTTTTTTGATTATTTTCTCAAAGTTTTTTAGATTGCTGCTCCTTCAAATCTTAAGCTGGACAATTTTTTCACATGACAGTTTTTTACTTATTTTCTTAACCTCTATCCTACCCTACACTATTTTTTCAAACTTGTGAACTTTTGATTATTCCTAGCTGTTGGGTTTTCACAAATATTTTCTAGGCAAAAAAAAATATGCAGTCACAGTAGGCAACTATTCAAACAGATCGGTGTCGGACAAATCTGACATTTTTCTTGTGTGTTGCGTTCAACGTTATTTCGAATGAACACAAATTAGAGGAAAGGTAGAATCAAAATCAAACAGCTACCAACCCGTCTGCTTTCATTAGCGGATTTAGACACATATTTTCCATAGTGGTGAAGTTGGAGCTTTCCCTTCCACGGCACCCATCAATCTTTCGCAACGGGTAACCTTTCAATTGGCAATAACAATAAACTGCAATTATGTGTGATACGTGTACTAATACTATAATAAATAAAGATACAATTAAAAAAAGATCGAATGAATTATGAAATAACATATTCCGATTAGTAAAATGAAACATGATGAAATTTATTTCATGAAATGGCAGATTAAAAGTTATTACAAATTTACAATGAACAGTTTACAAATGATATAGGTAGGTAAGCGTAATGAATTTATACTACCCCAGTGTCTCAGCTCATGTGTAATAAATTTCTCATCACAACTATTTCTTTTTTACGTTTCTCACGAATCAAACGTAAAGATGGTGAAGCTTCCATGTTAATGTTTGTCTTTTCTATTTGAACCATAAGCATAATAAAATTTGTTAATGTTTTAACATTTAGGATAAACGTGAGTAAATATCGTTTTATGGTGTTCATTTTTACTTCAACATTGTTTATATCATTTTTAACCTTGCACGGTGAAGCTAACCCAAACTAACCATACATCAGAACAATGCTACAATACCGAACAAAATAACGTAATCTAATGGAACATGTACTTGATTCAGTTCACACTTTATTGACAGTCAAGAATCTAATATGAATTCATAATGAAATAATTAAGCTTACGTTGACATGAAAAAAATACTATTATAATGTTTTGTTCTTTTAAGAAGAATGTTTTCAAAAACTGAATAAAAACAAAAACGAAAAAAAAACGTTATTTTTTAGCATTTTTAAAAACTTAAAAAACCGAAAACTCAATTAGTAAAATACTGATAAGCAAAAACAAACCACATTTTTTTCGTTTTTTTACCGAATTTGATTTTATTTATGAAAATAGAAATATGATTAAGTAATAATCAAATTTAAGGATGAAAATTCGAAAAATTCATCAAAAGTACTAGAAAATAAGAAAAATATTTTTTAAAATTATTTTATTTGTAAATTGGAATAATGAATAAAAAATGAACTATATTTTGCTCGTTTAGTAGTTCATTTGTTGAATTTTCCGAATTTTCACCGTTGATTACTACGTATTCGTATTTTTTTGTTTAAAAAAAAAAAGTCAAAAACCAAAAAAAAAACAAAAAAAATTTGGTTATGTTTAATTTTATACAACTTTTGTATATCTAAGCATTCCGTGTTTTACAAATTTTTTTTCCTAGAAGAAAATTGAATTTTCTATGCACTATAATACTTATTATTATAAATGATAATAAAACGCATGTTATATATAATATTAATTCGTTTTTGATACCTTTCAAGCATCCAAATTTTTACTATTTATAGATATCGTGAAAATGATAAGTTTTCAAGAATACTTACTAACTTATCTTCTTGAGATTTCACTGTCTGCTCTCATGATACAGTATTTTACTTTTTGAAAAAATCACACCCAAAATATTCAAGAAATCATCCAACCAAAATTCGAAGTCCAATTGTAATTAAAATTAAAAATGTCAACAATTCTTTTCGATCAAATGACATTTTCAAGCAGATGATAAAAATTATAGCGTTTGTAAATTCTACACATTTATTAATAATTATAACTCATAGCATTGCCAGTTTCACGTAAATCGCCAGTGTAGAATGTCTATTGTTCAACTACGACTACGGTACATTCATGCGAGAATTTCCTACGATGAAGGTCACGGTAGAATTTTCTGAAAGTTATACAAATAATAGGATGATTCAATGAGAAAGGTAAGCGTTATTTGAGTTAAATAATTTTATCGTAATAATAATCTACATTAAAGTGCTCGTAGGTAAGAATATTTGTTTTTATATTTGAGAGCATAGGTATTTAATAATTTATATTTTTCAAATATTTACAAATATTGAATAGGTATTTTATACTAGCTATGGAGTAGTCTAACCAAACAATTTTTTATGATTAGATCCATCGGCATTCATAAATTTATAAGAATTTTTCGGAAAGTAGATGTCAATTCGATGGTAAATATTTAGTTGGCGGAAACGGAAACTATTCATGAGGATATTTAAATTTTTTTTACGTTTAATCAGAAAAATGTTGACGTAGTCGTCGATGACTTACCAGCTCATTGCAATTGTTAACCGATATGAATGAAGAACTGTATATGTAGTACCTATTCTGTAATTTGATAAGACAGAAAGTGAACAAATTCAAGCAAATAATTAATTCACAAAAATATGGTAAGTTGAGTTTTTTTAACAAATTATTTTTTTTTCAATAATTAGAATTTTTGATAGATCATCATAAACTGTAATCATGAATTCCATTTTAAAGTATTTTGTTTCAAAAAAATAACATGTAAAATTTCTAATAGTTAGCCAATATCTATGTTGTTTTTTTATAGGTTGCTCCAAAAAAAAATGTGGTAATAAAATTTATATTGTTCATGTATTCGATTTCATACACCAATGCGCAATTCGACCAATGTTTCGCTGATATTGAAACGCCTTACTCATATTTTGGCTCTAAAACCAACTATTACGCAAGTCGAGCTCCGAAGATAATTCCAGAAAGTAAGTAGTTTTTAGCAAATATTCGATAAATTTGTCTAATTTACCAAGTACCATAACTAGCTAATTTATTTTGTGTCATAATTCTCGCTTTTTTTCTTTTTAATAAAAAGATTCCATTTTTTATTACAGCAGGTTGCACCCCAACTTACATTTGGGCTTTAATCCGGCATGGAACAAGATACCCTAGCAGTGATTTCATCATATCGATGAATAAATTGAATACACTCCGAGACGAAATCATATCAAACCATAGAGAAGGAAGTAAGAATTCAAAATCAATTTGCGAATACAAGCTTGCAGTCTGTTCAATTTTTAAGTTGAGCCCTGTTTATCAAAACAAGAATGTAAACAATATGTTATGAGCCAATCAAATTACTAGAAATCCAAAATCGAGCAGATTTCTAGGCATCTGATTGGTTCATAACATATTTGTTTACATTCTCGTACTGATAACCAGAGTTCAATTTAAATTGAAATTAAACAGATAGCGCGTTTTTTATACCAGTAATAATTCAACCATGAATTTTTCATTCAACAGGAGGAAAATTATGTCCGAAAGATTTACAAAATTTAGAAAAATGGAGTTCCACTCTAACTGTTGATTTAGATGATGAGCTAACCCCTCAAGGTAAAAACGAGCAAAGATTTCTAGCTCAAAACTTGAAAGAAGCGTTTCCGCAATTACTCCATTCGTCAACTACAGATTCGTTTTTGGTAAAGCATGATAAATTCTATTACCTACTTAATTTTACAATTCCTATACGGTTTATACCTTGCCTAATGCTTACCTGTACATTTATAATATGAAGAATTAATGTACCTGTGATAGTTTCAAAGTTCAGCGGCAAAACGAGCAAAAGAAAGCGCAATTGCGTTCAGCAACGAATTACTTGGAACTAATTTCGCATCAGTTGATGGTAACAAAATTGCTGAAAATGAAAATTTATTACACGTAAGCAAGTTTTATTTTGATTTTAAACATGTACTTTGGGGGTGAAAAATTACTTTTTTTTTTTTAAATAACTAATAGTTCTCTTATTATGAGTAATACCTTTTATAGGTAAATAAGCGCTGCCCAAATTTCAAGAAAAACGTGGAGGAAAATCCGTTAACTTACAAAGAAATCAATCTATTTATAGAATCCGAATTGATGAAAAAGTTAATACTGGATATAAGCACTCGTTTAGGATACCAACAACCATTAATATATGGTATGCTATAAAGATCGCGCACGTAATTTTAGCATCCGGTGAATTCACCCATATTAAACAATACCATTGTGTTATTCAGATTCAATCTCATTAATGTACGATATCTGTGCGTATGAAACAGCTTGGTATCTAAATACAAGACCTGCATTTTGCGCTGCTTTTTTACCTGAAGATTTCAGAGTAATTATTTCCGAAACTTCTATGCTACGAGCCTTGTTACCAAATGAGTGTGTCTTTTGTTCAAAGTTTTAATAATGATTTCGGGTACATATCTACCTACAGGTTTTCGAGTATCTTAACGATATGGAAGATTACTATGGAAGAGGATACGGTTCATCTTATGCAGATAAAATCGGTTGCGTCACAGTAAGAGATATGATCATGTCTTTAGAGTAAGTAATTTCACTCATTTGGTTTCAACCTGTAAATTTACATTTGGTACATTTTTGTGCTCATAGTTTTGAACTTAGGTACCTCATTTTACAAAATATTGTTTTTTTTTTTTTTTGTTTAAGTACAATCGATTAAAAAATCTTAAGCAATTTATTTTTCATCAAAATGCGAGCAATTTCGTAATTCGACTGAAAAATGGTCAATTTTCAGCAAAGCAGCTAAAAATCCTCAAGCAAATAGTAAAGGAACTTTTCACTTTTCTCATTCGGAAATGATGGTTCCTACGACAGTTAAATTGGGCTTGAATCAAGATGCTGAACCTCTCTTGAGCAACAATTACGATAAAATGAAATCGCATCGTAAATGGAGATTAGCTTCATTCGATAGTTTCGCTTCAAACATTATAGCAGTGCTGTACAAGTGAGTGTTTAATTATTTGATGAGCGATTAACAGTGTTTTATTTTTAAATTACTATTTACTTGCCTGAACGTACTTGTGATTTTAAATTACAGATGCCCTTCTGTGGATGGCACTCGAAACGTTGTAACAGTTTATCAAAACGAACATAAGACTACGTTACCAAAATGCACTACAAATCCTTGCACGTTAGAAAATCTTAAACAAAATTTCAACGATGTGTTGGACGAGAATAAATGCAACTTGAATTTTTGCTACGAATCCCAACCAATGAAAACATCATCCGGATGCTCGTTAATTTTAAGTTATGGAACTTTAACTGTTTGTATTGTTGTGGCTTATTTCATTTGAATTTTAAAAAATTTTTACTTTCGTACTTGATACGAACTCTATACTTTGAGCCGTAGGTCAAGATTTAAAATTTCGTGCAACAAATAAGAGCGCTTTATTCTCAGCATGAGCCAATGACGATCAAATACAGCAGTAAGCATGAAAACTTTCGACAGTTCTCGAATAAAATTTTTGTTAAAACAAGAGTGACTTCGTGAGAAGGTGTCCAAGTTCTGTAAAAATGGTATAATGTTATACTTAAGTAAATAGGTACTTTGGTATCGCAACCAATTTAATTTTGCTTTAGATCACTCATTGAATTCCTTACCTTATACTTATTTTAAATGAGGAGTGATCGTTGAATAAGTAAAGATGCTACTTAACAATTGATATTATAGACATGAATTAAATAAAATTATTGCTATCTAAAATATTAATACATACTTCATTCATAAGATTTTGTCATATCGTTAAAAGTAATACTACTTGCATAATTATGCCAAAATTATTCGTTTAACAAGACGCTTTAAATGGTGTATCGTTAAAACCCTATCGGTACATTTACGGTATGTATATGGATTTGAACATCTTTATAGTTTTAACATAAGTAAAAACAAAAAATATTTTACCAATTAATGTCAGACCAGTAGTGACACGCACGAAAAAGGTATGATGTTACATTTATAAATTCATTAAAAACATCATCTGAATCTAGACAATCGGTATTTTTAAATCGTGATATGGATTATGATGTTCTGTTTTTTTCATTTATTGTAATCTATCTTATGTAAAAAGAAGCGCACGACATAAATACCTATACAATGTTTTGATAAAGAATTGGCACGGAGAATTACTCAAAAATACTTGAGCGCATATAGTAATGCCTACTAATACTCGCAGTTTGTATAAATCGTGTGTTTTCTTATTGGTAATGAGATCTTTGCATTTTATAATCATGACATACTTGAAACATAGTCTGAACTTTTTTTTGCCAATCATATCCGAAACGGCATCACTTCTTGAATGTGCCAACTCTGTGCAATCGTGTGTAAATAAATACCTACCTTACTCGCAGTTCAATAAAATATCTTGGTAAGGATTTGTTATGGAAAGGAAAAATTTATATCAGTATAGCTTTCTGCTGTCGGAACAATATGGTACAGTATGCAAAACTCAAATACATTACATTACTCGCTACACCTACACCGTTCAATTAGTTATCGGTAGGTATAGTTCTAAATCTAATCCTAATTGGAACATCCTGTAATACTGAAAGTTTGTCATCGTATACAATTTATACACATTTCAGTATGTCATTCTAAAAACGATGCTTTACTAATAAATTATTCACGACAAAAATATTCGTATATTTTCAAAAATTAATCGCGTGGTACCACATGGTAACGTACTTTTGTTGAAAATAACGTCAACATTCTTTGTTATATCACGGATGTCATTCTCAAGCAAAATAAAAAAATAATAGGAATATCGTAACGTAAGAAAAATTTATTTTATCCGCTTAATTGCAATTCGACTCTGTGGTGTCCGTGTATACATCTACAATTTCTATTGTTCAACAACGCTGTGACACATTCGTAGGTAATAGGTCTAGGTACGAGTACTGTCATGAAGGTCATGGTAGCATTTGTTTGAAATATACAAATGAACCGATAATTCCGTCAACGAGAAAAGTAAGTCACTCGAAACAAAACTAGTTTATTGTTATATCTAACTTACATTTACTTACGCGTATAAATTTTATGTTATTGAATAAGGATAACTATGTTTCTCACCATTTGTCTCCTTTATAATGGATCCACATTACTGCAATGAACCAAGTAACTAGGTAAGTAGAAGATCCTTTACTTGATACCGGTAGAATATATTATTTTAATTAGACTCTTGGTTAGCTGTTAAAAAAAATTAAAATCACTAGTTAAAACCACAATAGTGACATAAATCGATAGTAACTGATGAGTACTCCATCCATAGCACTGCTGATAAAGAAAATAGATATCAAATTAATTCTACACAAATTTAATAAAATGTTTATTCAAATAGTCTGCCTGTAATATTTGATTACCTAAACCAAGTGTAATTAAATTATAGGTATGTATTCCTTGAACTGCAAAAAACGAATTAATTTTTATAAACAAATACGTCAAGTTTGGCACGTTCACTCGTTTTTGTAAATTCATCGAAAATAAAACTACCTACTGTTTAGGTAACATTAACTGTAAAACAACGTCATGATAGTTCCACTTGTCCTGTTGGTAAGCTCAATTTCACACACCAATGCGCAATTCGAGCAATGTTTTGCTGATACTGAAACACCTTATCCGTATTTCAGCAGCAGAACTTCATATTATGCCAGTCGGACATCTGCAATTATCCCAGAAAGTAAGTACCTACATTTCATTATTTATTATTTAAAAAATTCAGTTGTAGATATCACTTGCTAAGTAAATTTGCCGACGTTGTACCTTTATACTTATTAGGAATAACGTGTAATTCAATATGTCTATATCGCGAATACACACCTAATAGCTAATTGTTTAGCAATAAATGATCATTTACAAATCTTATGTAATTTATTATCCGTAGGTTGTACTCCGACTTATATCTGGGCATTAATAAGGCATGGAGCAAGATACCCTAACCTAAAAATTATTAATTCAATAAATACGTTGTACAAGCTGAGAGATGAAATTATCATAAACCATAAAGAAGGAAGTAAGTAAAATAATCTGCTCAAATGACAAACACGTCTAAAGTCAAAAAAAATTATTCTATGTTATACTTGGAACGAAAGTTGTATGTTATACACCACGTAAGTGTACGATTACAATGTAGCAGTCTTTACCACCCCTAGAGCTTTGGTAAATTTTATTACTGCTTATCAAATTTACGGAATTTTAAACTTTACGTTATTTTGAATTGAGAGACTAATTATTCGTTGATTAATAAATTTAAAGAAATAAAAATGACTCGAACAACTTTTATCAAAATTTATTTTTAGTTTCGTTCCAAATATAATATAAAATATCGTATATTATATGATACTTGAAATGAGAGTTCTTGCTTTCGAAGGATGTTATGAAACACGCACGAAAGTTTACGATTACAAACCAGCGTTCCTGACCACCTCTAGATATGTGATGATAACTATATTTGAGTAGTTACTTACCATCTCAACTGGGTTGTACGTAAATGCACGCGCATTCAATTTCCTTTCAAGCATAAATTACCCATAATCATAAAATATCTTACATTGCAAAGATTATAGTGAACTTTATGTGTAGTGAACACCCCTCAGACCGTTCCATTCGGTTTTGGCTCGCTCCGTCGACATTCACACTTGTAACGTTCACTTACATCCCTTGTAATATAATCTACTATTTTACTACTTGATAATGTGTTAAATTTTGTTAAAACATGTACAATTTAAGGAGGGAAATTATGTCAAAAAGACATACAAAGTTTAGAAAAGTGGAGTTCCAACTTGACCGCGAAATTAGAATACGAATTAACTTTTCAAGGAAGAGGTGAGGAAATATTTCTCGCTCGACAAATAAAAGACACGTTTCCGGATTTATTTGATTCATCGACTAAAGATTCCTTCCTGGTAAAACTATCTATTTTATTCGATTTTTTTGTTTTCGCGTTGTACTAACTTGTTTGTCATGGTATCGATATGTGTAACTAATTTACAGTGAACACCTGTTAACAGTTTCAAAGCTCAATATCAAAAAGAACTAAAGATAGTGCAATTGCGTTTACTAATGAATTACTTGGAACTAATTTTTCTACCACGGATGGCAATAATATTACAGTGAATGAAAATTTACTACATGTAAGTTGTAATATTTTTTATTCGTAGGAAAATATATTTCGATGGATAAAAGTGTAATCATAATTTTAGGTAAACATCCATTGTCCAACATATGCGAAGAATGTAAAAGACAATCTTTCATGTTATAAAGAAATGGAATTGTTTAAAAATTCTGACGTGGTAAAAAATTCTATATCCGATATAAGTATTCGTTTGGGTTTTAAACAACCATTACCATATGGTGAGTAAATACAAAACTAAATCACACCTAATAAATTATTTTCAATTGCCTACGTATATTAACAGATAATACGTACTTCGCAGATTCTGTTGAATTAATGTACGATATTTGCGCGTTTGAAAGTGCATGGTATTTCGATTCTAGACCCGCATTTTGTGCTGTATTTCTGCCTGAAAATTTAAAAGTATGTAGCCTACCTTCTTCCTCAACTACTTCTTGCAGAAGTGCCATCGATATGTTAGTCATTCCCGTCGTGCAAACATGGTGCAAACAAGTTAGAATGGTACCATGTGACACTACACCATGTACAAAATAGTGAGACTTGATTCTAAAAAACAACGCTGTTTTATCTAATCCAATCAGAATGAAGAAAATTAGCTCACATTCAAGTTTAATCACTGCAAAATGAATAAAATCACGTAAAAATTCTAAATTTACTAGCTAATGTTTACTTATCAGTTTTTTGAATAAGAACTTCTGATTGATCAACTTGTGTTAGATATGCTTGATTTTCACTGTCAAAAGCTCAGCCAGTTTCGTTCCCATGTTTCAATATTTGTACTACTGACACCGTTTGCACGACGGATTCGTATGGTTTGGTACCGCAGTAAAAAAAAATATGTTTCATACCCACAATCAGATTTTCGAATACCTGAATGATATGAGTGATTATCACATAAAAGGATATGGAACATCTTATTCAAAAAAAATGGGATGCGTTACAATAAGAGACATGATGATATCACTAGAGTAAGTTGAGAATTCGTCATAGAAAGCATAAACCAACAGGCATAAAATTCCTTCATAAAGATTCGATCTCTAGTTTCTACGCATCATTTCTAATATATTTTCATATAAAATTTTTAGCGATGCTGCACAAAATCCGCAATTGCATCGTAAAGGAACATTTTACTTTACTCATTCAGAAATGATTCTTCCCACCATTGTGAAATTAGGCTTAAATCAAGACACAGAACCCCTTTTACACGATAATTACGATACGATGAAATTAAATCGCGAATGGAAACTATCCCTATTCGATAGCTTTACTGCGAACATTGTTGCAGTACTTTATAAGTGAGCTACTGATGAGAAAACAACTCAATCGTCGATCTTCGACGGTGTATAATTCAAACAAAAAATATTATAATATGTATCTCAATGATTGCAGATGTCCGTCGGCGAATGGCACGGAAGAAATCGTATCAATTTATCAAAATGAACGTAAGGTTACGATACCAAAATGCATTTCTGATCCTTGTACGTTACAAGATCTTAAACAAGGTTTCAACGATGTATATGACAAGGACAAATGCAATTTGAAATTTTGTCACGTTTCAGAATCTTTGAAATCTTCATCTACGTACCCTTTATTTTTTAGCTCAAGTGTTTTGGTTTTTTGTCTTACTGTTGTGACTTATTTTATGTGAATATTTTCTCGTGCATGTTCCATCTACCTACCTGCTAAATAATACAACTTATTTTTCAGCATTTAATTCTGTTAACTATCTCATATATATTAAGTAAAATGGTATTTTAATTGCGAACAGAATGTTGAGAAGGTATTTGTATTTTTCCTCGTTCTAATTAAGTAGAATATTCCATGACAGGAAATGGCAGTATATGCCATAATTTTGAAGTAATCAATTGGTATATTGAATTAAATCATTAGATAAATCTGAGTTTAAAAGCTGATAAAATCATACGTATCAATGATATTTCGATTTAATTAAAATTTTATTCATTCAATGAGATTTTCAAAATGAAATTGACCTACGAGTAATTGTGTGTTATGTTTGGAAAAAGCAACATGATTTCTTTTGAGGTTATTTTCTCTTTCGTTGGGCTTACTGTCGCATTAGAAGTAGCGGGCCCAAGGTACTCTTACTTTAAAGAAGAAAATCCTTATTATCTACTTTCTCATAGCACACCTTATAACATTACTGCAAATATTGATCCAGTTCCTATGAAATTTCCAAGTAAGTTTTTAAAAGATATCATTTCACCTGGGAAACATACCTCCCTATAAGTGTAGGCCAATTGCGGGTATTTATTGCTGCATTTTTTTGAATAAAATATGTTGTGTAATTACGCGCTTGAAATAGGTATCTCATTACAACGTATTGCATATAAGCTCTTTAATTATGTAATGAATTCATGATATAGCCTGTACTCCTGTTTACATCTGGTCATATATTAGACATGGAACGCGATTTCCCGATAAAAATTTGACACTTCGAATTAAAAAATTGCAGTCAGTGAGAGATGATGTAGTGAAGTTTCACGACGTTGATAGTAAGAATGAAAAATTCATTTATAACATATAAGTAGGTATTTATGTATACGTCGTTCATTACAAATAATTCAAATTCCTATGCGTAACTAAATTCTAAATACTCACCATGTGCACTTAATTCATTTCATATTTCACAGAAGGAGGACTACATCCGTTAGATTTGAGAAAATTGCAGAAATGGCAATATAATCCCTTACTTGAACATTACGATGTAGCCGGCGAACTAACTTTAGAAGGAATGAAAGAAATGCGGATCCTGAGCAAGTGGTATAAAATGTCATTAAATAAACTACTGGAAAATAGGAAATCAGAAGATTTTGTGGTAATGCCTTTTTTTTATTATACATGTGTATCTTTTATTTTGAAACTCCTTCAAAACTACATGTACAATATTTTCCGACTAGTTTCAAACATCAGATGCTAATCGCTCTATTGAAAGCAGTATAAATTTTGTGAATACATTGCTCAGTACGACTGGTTATAATAGATACGAAAATAATGAAATACGTAAAAACAAGAAATTACTTCGAGTAAGTGCTATAAGTAACCTGCATTTCAGAATTCTCGTAACCAACCTGATTAATTATATTTAACGCAAGAATAACTGAATTTCATATTTATTTAAGCTAAGTGATAATTGTCCAAAATATCGCAAGGAGGAAAATGAGCCATCAGTTTTGAAAGAATTCAATCTATTCAAAGTTTCTAATGAAATGAACAGGACAATACATACAGTGAGCAGGAGACTGGGGTATGATACAGATCTTCCCTATGGTAAATTTTAACAGTGCAAATTTTATCGAACAAATTTATCATTCTAAATTTGTTGAAGATCAACATTTTCCTAATTACTCTTATGGAACCAATTTCACCACTTACTTTATCATTTTCATAGATACAATTGAAGCTATATATGGGTGTTGCGCTTATGAAAGTTCCACGAATCGAAAATTCAAATCTCCTTTTTGTTCAGCTTTTCGAATAGAGGATTTAAAAGTGCATAATTTATTCGACTATTTTTATTTTTTCTTCTGAGGTTTGTTTTTTTATTGAAATTATTTATTATATTAGGTTTTCGAATACCAGGAAGACTTAAAATATTATTGGTCAAAAGGATACGGAAATAAATTTTCTGAAAAAGTCGCCTGTCCACTAGTGCGAGATATGATGAGATCGATCGAGTAAATTTTTACTTCAAAAATATTACAGCTCCCTTTAATGAATCAGCGATTACTTTACGTGATTCGCTATGTTTTAGATTCGCAGTGGAGAGAAAGTCGACAAGAAACTCGATTAGAGGATCATTTTATTTCGGTCATTTAGAGATGATAATGGCCATGTTCGTAAAATTTGGATTATGTTTCGATGATGAACCCTTGAGACATGATAATTATGAAAAAATGAAAGAAGACCGAAAATGGAGACTTTCATATAATGGAACATTTGCAACTAATCTTAACGCTGTATTACTTTCGTCAGTAGACTATTATTCTATTTGTAAAATATTAAACAATGTGGTGGATGCATAACATACATTTACATTCAAGGTCATTTTCAGGTGTACTTCAAAAAAGCTCTCTGAAAGATATCACGTAGCGTTTTATTGTAATGGTCGTGAAATTGTCATGCCGAAGTGCGGGAAGAGTCCGTGTCCTTGGAGCGAACTTAAATCGCATTTTGAAATGGTTTTCGATGAAAGGCGGTGTAATGCCGATTTCTGTAATGAATAATTGTACCGAAAAAATAATACTTTTAATTATATTCCACCTTATTCAAGTTATCAGTATTAAATTTAGCTGTACATACCTATATTATATATGCGGAGCTGCGAATAAAAACTCACATTTGAAAAGTAAGTAGATTTTCAGTAAAATGCAAAATAAATTCCAAACTCGATTCTACATAATTTTGGATTCCTGCAGGGATTTTCAATGATCTATGTGAGTTTTGAGGATTAACAGATTTTCAAGAAATTTTTAACGATGGATTCTAAGAAATGGTAGTGGGGAAAATGGACATGAACTATAATCATTGTAAACCTTGAAATACTACTTCTGAATCTGTGAAATAAACCATTTCGATTTTTTTGTCAAATGAGAGTTTTGATTCTCAGCATCTCATACTCAACGGCAATTCAGCGTGCATAATTTTTTGTCATCTTATAACATGAAATAGGCAACTTTAGTTTCCTGCCTGTTGCAACTTGTACAGTAAGAACAAATACGTGCCTGTTGGTAGAATGACAACAGTCAAATTCATTGGCAATGAAATTGGATTTTTGATTCTTTTTTAGTTTATGTTCACAGCCATCATAATTTTTGTGAACTCCAACCGAAAATTTAGGATTCTCCCAAGTAAAACAATGTAAGTTGTGGAGATACACGTTCTTTCAGACGTTTTGTTTTTACACAATGTATTCATAATTGAATAAATAACTAATTAATGAAGTTCGAAACGTTTATTTGCGATTAAATTTATCTACGAACGTTCGCAAATGTTTTCATTCCGTTTTGAGGCGCCTATGTCTACATAAACAAATATGCAATTCGGTTATCATCCGAATGTAAGTGTAAACTCATACTGCAGTAGCGCTAGATGACTTTTTTTTCATTTCAATTGATCTTAGCGGAATTTTCTGGTAAACATAAAAATCGAAATACCAGGTTGCCATCCGGATGCTCGTTGATCTTTACAAGTACAAAATTGAACTCAACTTCACCTGACGTTCACCTCTGTCTAAGAATTAAAAAAAATAAACATAATCACCTACCTCCGTCAGTGACGTCACGTAAGTCGATGGGCGGCTAAAAACGAATTACCTACTAAGTTAGTACTGGGTAACCTCTAGAAAGTCTATAGATGTTGGAGTTAAGCTTATCAAAAAGAATAGAAGATAGTCATTCCTTATTAAAAAATATTGATTGCCAGTAATAATTGCAATTCAATATTTTGATTTGCAGCATTAAGTAATAATAAAACAATGACGAGTGTGGGTGATAGTTTAAATTTAGCCAACGGTAAGTTCATACCTTAATTTTTTTATTAATCATGTTCTAGTTCCGTACAAGTTTACCTGTACTGAATCTTTTATATTATTTTACAGATGTCAAGAAAGCTGTTGAATTATTAGAAAAACTCCATAAAAGTGAGTGAATCATTATTATTAATGTTTTCATCAAAATATAGATTTATACCTGTACAATCATTTATAGGTGGTGAAGTTCCAGTTTCAAAACTGACCGCTTTACAGAAAGTGCTTCAAAGTGAATTTCTCACCGCAGTCAGAGAAGTCTACGAACATGTTTACGAAACAGTTGATATTCAAGGATCACAAGATGTAAGAGCATCAGCTACCGCTAAAGCTACAGTAGCGGCCTTTGCGGCTAGTGAAGGCCATGCTCATCCTAGAGTAGTTGAATTACCAAAAACTGAAGAAGGATTAGGATTCAATGTGATGGGAGGACGAGAACAAAATTCACCCATTTACATTTCTCGTATTATACCAGGTGGTGTTGCTGATCGTCATGGTGGACTTAAACGAGGAGATCAGTTGTTATCTGTCAATGGAGTTGTGAGTTTCTTCCTGTAACTTTTCAATGTGACATTAGAAAAATGAATCATAAAAATCAATTCTTTTCAGAGCGTTGAAGGTGAAAACCACGAAAAAGCTGTAGAACTTTTGAAACAAGCTCAAGGTTCGGTTAAACTCGTTGTTCGTTATACGCCCAAAGTATTAGAAGAAATGGAAATGCGATTTGATAAACAACGGGTTGGAGCTGCAAGAAGAAGACAAATATAAATCCTTCCTTTTAGTATTAATAATCGCATTTATTTCATTCGGTACTGCCGTATAGTTATAAGTCGTGAAAATTGTTAATTATTGTGTAGTTAACCGACTATAACATTCATTTGCCGTAAATACTGTAATTAGGTTTGCAAATTATGCTTCTTTTTCATTTTGAAAAATAATTCTGCGCCATATCGGTATAATTTTTCAGTATTATTTTATCAACATATACTTCTTAATTTACAGAATATTGTTGATTTTTTGTTCTACGTTCATTTTCCGTTTGCAATGTTAATCTAAATATTTTAATATCTTTTGAAATTTAGTTATTTTTATCAAAATATGTACATACTACATAATTATATAATCAATTCGTTGAATATGTACTTTTTATCGTTGAATACTGAAACTTCGTTACCGTATTATAAAGGAATCCCCGAATATACAACACTGTGTTGAACATACTCGAATCTCATCAAGTTGTTTATTAGAAATTAATACAATTTTTACATTTAATAAAAAACAAAAAAGAACACAGAAATATGAATTTACAGATAATATTAAAATCTTTAGGATTTCCTTTTGGCAGTAGGTTTAAATTTGTTTTTAATTACATGAGTAAAATCACTATTTTTAGGCACAGGAGGAATGAATCTTTTGAAAAATTTTGTTGGCGGATGCATAACGAAAGACACGTCATTTATATTGTAAAACCATTCATCTTGCGGTCCATAAGTGAAAGTATAAGGATTAAAATCATTATTTGAGGCAGCGTCGCATTGCGTCGGAAATAGCCATATCACAGCTACGTATTTCTCACTAAAAATGTCTTCAAGTATAACTCTTATTTGGGCGTAATAAGTGGAATTTTTACTCCTCAAAGATATTATATCCCCGACTGAATATAAAAAATTGTTGTGATATACTCGAGAGATGACACTGAATTTGTTTGAAACTGAGGAAAAGATATTCTGTGTAGGTTTAGGTTCAGTAATGCAGTGTTCAAACTTGTCTTCATTTTCATCATGTGGTACAAATACTGAACAGCAAGGTTCTGAGATTTTTCTTTTTTTGACTCTTGAAGGCTGCATCGGTTGATATTCTCAATATTCGGGCGTATTCTACAAATGTAACTAATTCGAATAGTCTCGCTCAAGTGCTTAGAAAGCAGATAAACTACCATAAAACATACCTCTGGAATATTTCGGAGCGAGTCAAGTTGACTTGAAAATTGATCAGAAGACAACAAACAACACAGTTCACTTTTGAAATCAATAACCTTTCAGTAAAATTAGCATTTGAAATTTTCTACTTGAAAATTGAAACTCCAGTATATTATATATGTAATATCTATATAGACGTTCCATGGATCAAACTATTTTGGGTAGCACATGACATGTAAAATTTGTTTTCAAATAATTTTTTCAATCGCGTTCAAACTGACGAACTGAGTATGGTTGAACTCGGATTGGGAATGAACATAGATACCAAATCGACACCTTTTTATACCACCGTAACAGGTGGCAACATCGCGGATTCCTTATCATACTGCCATTACGAATGGAACGTCATTGTTACCAACTTCTGAAAAGTATAAAAAGCGTTTTTTATAAGCAAGCTCGCTTACGTTTATACTTAGTACTTACTTCTTTTATCCAGTGTTGCAAGAACGCATCTTATTCCGTTCCTAAAGAGCGCGGGTTCGTTCTGAAGAGTTCCATTTTTGTTCTTTTCAAGAGCGTTCATTGACTTTACTTTGTTCAATGAACGTTCCTGCTCATTCTTCGTTCTTCGTTCTTTCCCTGACGTTCTTTTTCTCGTTCCCATTTCCGTTCCCACTCTTTTTTTAGCCTAATTTTCTATGTCATATTGCCAATCAAAACCTGGCTATTACAGTCTTACGACCAACAGCGCTTCGAGAGAGGGGGCAGGTATCAACAAAATCTGTTTTAGGGTACTAAAAGATCATTAAAACGTTTTTTTTTAGCGATGTCGGATATTTATTTTTATTTATTTATTTTGAACATTAAAATAATTTACTCCGCTCAGTATCTAGCTATCTACCAAAATCGCTCCAATCTGGTCGATCGGCACAGTTTAGCAGTGGATTAAATATATATGAGTGGGGATGAACATGTGTCAAAATTCAAGCATGTCCCAATTTTAGAGAGGGGGTGCTGAGATGTAGAAAATTCAAAAATTGTCTGAGGTTGATTTTTGGATATATGATACAACTTCTGATTTTTTGTCAATTGGCTGAAAAATAGACAATTTTTGAATTTTTCTACATCTCAGTACCCCCTCCCTAAAATTGGGACATGCTTGAATTTTGACACAAGTTCATCCCCACTCATATATATTTAATCCACTACCAAACTGTGTCTATCGACCGGATTGGAGCGATTTTGGTAGATACTGAGCGGAGTAAATGATTTTAATGTTAATAAAAATAAATAAATAAAAATAAATATCAGACATTGCTAAAAAAAAAAAAAAAAACGTTTTAATAATTTTTTAGTACCCTAAAAAAGATTTTGTTAATATCCCTCCCCCTTCTCAATCCGCTGTTGGTCGATAGACTGTAATAGTCCTGAAATCAGGCTAAAAAAAGAGGGAGAACGGAAACTGGAACGAGAACATTAGGGAAAGAACGATGCACGGAGATCGGAAAATGAACAGGAACGCTCATTGAACGAAGCGAAGTTGATGAATGCTCTTGAAAAGAATAAAGTTGAAATTCTTCAGAACGAGAACGCATTCTTTAAGAATGGAAGAAGATACGTTCTTACAACAATGAATATGACCAAAAATCAACCTTCTAAGTCAATTAGGAAGGGAAATATAAGGATTTTCCCTTTTTGAGCTTAAGTGGTCTGTTCCTCCCCTATCTCCTCACCAAAATGAGCTAGGAAGTTGAAATTTGGTATGTACATTTAATTAGGACCCTAGATGTGCCTTTTGGGAGTTCCAACTTTTTAGCTCTATTGCATCCTCTCACAACCCCAAAAAAATAAAAATTGGTTTTAGGCAGGCAAAATTGTGGCAAATATATTACAAAAAAGTTAACTGAAGAACGAAAAACGTAAGAAAATTTATGCGTTCTCATTCCCATTCTCGTTCTTTTGAAACATTCACGTTTGTTCATTCCTTGTTCTTCAAGAATTTCAAGTTGTCCGTTCTCGTTCTCGAGAACGTTGACGTTCTCATGAAAAATGGGTTTAAACGCGTTCTTCGTTCTCGTTCCGTTCTTGCAACACTGCTTTTACCCCATTTGTACACTGGTCTTCAATAGGGTCGTAAATCTATATTCTAAAAGGTCTATGAATAGGGTCGCCAAGTTTTTACGTCATAGTCACGTGACATGACACACACACATAAGAAATGTACTGATTAGTCATCGTCGTCATTGTAGTGGTAGTGGTCATCAACCAGTTGTCTTATAGTAAAGTATTGATTTACCGCTGTTTACCGTAATATACCTTACTTATTTTCGTAGAGAGATGTAATATTCTCGTCGTTATGGAATAGTTATTAGTTGTTTTATATACTTTCTTTAACGTTTGAATAAATTTGATGTATATTATATGTTGAAATGCGCGAGAATTGCGACTATTACGAACCTTTGGATAGTTTATTCCCTACACGACATTCATTCATAGAGCCAAATATTTAAAAATGCTCGGTTTGGTTACAGTTTGTAGGAATGCCTCAAAATACACAAACATTGGGTTTCGGTTCTATTTAATACAAAATTTATCAATTTTTGATTAAAGACGACAGTAATTGTATGTTGACTGCACGTTTAAAAAATTCATAATTTTAATCAATACTTACAAACTACGGTCCACTTACGGAGTATTATTTCTACGTAAATTTCTATTCAACGGTAGACGTACACTGACAGAGTGATGAGTAAATACCCACCCCTATGTAATGTCGTCCGAAGAAAATTATTTTTGCACGTTTCTGTGTAGTTATCAATGAAACGAGGTGCTAGTAGTGGCGTTTTAATGCGTCAAACAGATTTCACAATGTTTCAAGATCGAAGGTATGCTTTAACATATTTTATAATTCACTGAAACTCTTCAAAATGAAGCTGAGACGTAATTTCTTACCGAAAAATTTGGCTGATTGGTCGGGTTTCCTGTTCATCGTTACAGTCATACCGATTTTCTACTGGTTCGAGCTTTTCATTGTTTTATCAGATTTTTACGACTATTCGTCGGTATGGTACTGGATTCATTTCTTAACTGGAACATTCATTATGAAGAATATTACTAGTAACCTATTGGCTGTGATGTTCATCGATACCAGCATCTTCAGCGTTTCAATTCCAATGGATAAATGCGTAAATTGGCAATTCTGTGCAACTTGTCAAGTACCGACACCTCCTCGTTGCTGGCATTGCAGTACTTGCAACAGATGTATTTTGAAAAGAGATCATCACTGTACGTTTTCTGGCTGTTGTATTGGTCACTTCAACCAACGATTTTTTGTCATGTTTTTGGCGTATTTCTTTCTCGGATGCTGTTATGCTTTATATTTTAACGCTTTTTTTATATTTACCAGAGTCGATATAAGTTTTCATAATGTTTTTCAAATTTTTTTTCCAATGATGTTAATCTTACTTGGAATTGATAAGGCTATTAATCACTGCCTGATCGTTATGTTGGTTTTGAATGTTGTTGGATTGGTCATCACCGGTCTCTTGTTACATTTTCACTTGAAACTCATTTACAAGGGCACTGTCACTTTTGAGCACAATCATAACAATAATCGTTATAATCTAGGCCTGAAAACCAATGTAATCAATGTGTTGGGAACACAGTGGCATTTGACTTGGATTTCACCTTTTGTGAACTCACCGTTAATTTTTAATGGCGTTGATTGGGGTATTGACGAACATAAGACGAAAGCTATTTAAGTTTACCTGAAGTTACTTAGGCACAAACTAAGTCATTAAGTTTCTAATTTTTTCTTGAATTACTTATTCTTAAGTTTGTTCTTTTCCATTACCAATTATTTTGAGTCACGTTTATTTATGAATAAAAATGTTTTTGTTCGATTTTTTTAAATAAAAAAATGGTTTATTAAAAATATAAAAACAATAAGCTCATAAGATCACATATTCGTGGCAGTAAAAATAATACAAAAAACAGTTAAAATGTAAATTGTGAACGTTAAATATAAGCTGCCGGTACAACGGGTAAGTTCTCTTGAACAGGCTGAGTTTTACCAATTGGTTGATCCGATTTACGCCTCATTTGATACAGCTCGCGTAACAAGGAAGCTTTCTCTCTTTCTAATGTATTTATTTTCTCAGTTTTGTGACCAATTTCCTGAAAAAAATCACGACGTGTTGCTCATAAACATAGTTCGAGAAATACGAGTAAAAAATAAAACCTGCTCACTCTAGATAGAACATGATTTTGCCGTTTCAACTGTGATAAAACTTGTACATGGTTCAGATGAGACGAAGAGTGTACCGCAAGATTCATATGAAGTGGTAAACCATCTCTGTCTTCGTTGTAATTTTTATTACTATCGTTACTATTACCACCCAACGTGGCCAGGTGCCGATTAACTTCCAGTATCCTAGCTCTAAGTAATTCAATTCTTTCTTGCTGAGCTTCACTGTATTGATCCTAAAATAAAAATATTTTAACAAAATTCGTCACAGCTCAATATCAAGTTCACTGAACTTACATGAGAACAGGTTCTACAAATGTATTTCATTTTATCTTGTACAATGGCGATTTGTTTCCTGTACCATTCTCTCGCTCTTTCCACAGCTTGTAGTCCTTCTAATAACACTTCTTTCTCTGATTCAATCTGTTTCATTTTCTTAAACTACATAATTATAATTTTTTAATTAAAGAACTACAGGAGCAATGGAATTAGTCGAATCATATAAGTAGAGCATTACCATATTGCAGTCTACACCATTTTGCAAAGTATGTCTCCGGGGTTCTCGTCGTCTTGTATTGCATTTTTTATGAGACTGAGAATCTGAATAATCAGATGTACCAGAAACAAAAAAGTTATTCAAAAGTATCAATATTGAAACCAGTTGAAAGTGAAATAAAAAATAATGAAATAAAGAAAATCAGCTACATTAAAAATTTGAAACATACTGGTAAATAACGTGATGTAATAGTATACCCAAACAAAGAAAATTTTACCACCCTATAATTAATTAATTTTTCAATAACTAGGTCATAAATAAGCTGTATATAATTTAAGACAAGGATCGTCACAACTGAAATGTATCACGTTGAAAATATAATAAAGTATATCGATTTTTACCATCGGCCACGCTTCTAGCACTGGACACCGTTCGATATGAGCTTGTAGAATGTTTGTCGTCGTAAAATCCCATTTGCCAGTTTTGCAAAGCTACCCGAATTTCATTTTTATCAATCTTATTTGCTTCATCGGGTTTATTTCGGTGGGGAAAACAACCACTTGTTACATTAGTACGAGGAGGTTTCGGTGGTCCAAGTAAAACACCATTAGAATGTTTACTGACAAAATTTTCTTTACTTTCTTCTTTGTTCGAATCTGGAGGCAAATGAGGCATGCTCAAAGTGCGTAGCTGATTCTGCCTCATCGTGTTAGTGAACTGAGCAGTTGATACTGCGCATTTATTCCACTGCTTTTCGTTACATGAATTCTTGTTTTCAAAAGAATCTAAAATAGGAGCTGATGGCGGTCTTGGAGAAAGATGTTTTTGACAATCGTCAGTCAAATCACCATTTTTGTTTCGTAACTCCATTTGATTACGAAGTAGGCAAATTTTTAAACCAGCACAGTACCGTTCGAAGGATAGCAAACCGTTTGGAGGCGTTACTTTTCTAAGACTTTCTATCACTCCTTTTGGTAATTCTGCGACTGAATTTTCTTGCCATCGAGCTTCGCTATCTGAAATTAAGAAATGTAGCAACAGACATTTAAATCAGTACAAGAATAAAGCTGTCAAAAATAGAATTGCTTACCGCTGAATTTCACCAATCCAGTTCCATCATCATCTAGGATATCAAAAAGCGTTTTCAACACATGTAAAAATGATTTTGGTAACCCATCAAGGGTGTTACTTTTCACATTGCCAGTTGGAGGCGATGGTATCATGATCTTTGTAACCTTTACCTAAGAAAAAATTGAACAACTCGTACCACTGTAATGCTTATAAAGTAATTGCAAAATGAATACAACTTACATTCAAAAACAATAAAAATATTTCATTAATCAAATTACACAATTGAATTCCATCGAAAAATGTCATGCGCAATTAATTATATATAATATGAATGCAACACTTCATTATTAATTCGTACAACGCATAGGAATTCGTTTGACATACTTTTTCAATGAATGGAAGTATTTATTTATGCATTGATTTTTAAAAAACTGAAAATCCTTCATAGTTCATAATAATTTGAATCACCTGTTAGCATGTAGTGTAGCCAAAGCTTGTTGCCGTTATTGCCATTCCTTTTTAGTAAACGTAAACAAAATTCCTTACACGTGATTGGTCAATTGATAATGACCTATGATAATTCTGTTTCAATCATTATGATCAATGAATTAATATGAGTTTGAGTTTGTAAAACTATCGCTAAATTTATAAATGCAAATATGCAATCGTTATCCCCCAATTATTTACAAATGAAAATTGAAATTCAATTTCATATTTATGTTTGATAAAAAATTTTACACATTCGATCATTGTTTTAAACCATTACAAGTTATTTACAAGTTTGCAAAAAACAACACTGATAAAAACTGAAACTTCATGAACGATTTGTTCAAAGAAAGAAGAAAGCCAGTAAATACTGTATAACGGCCCTTCTGATCAAATTTTTAGTGACCGAAAACGAAAGACCGAAAATAACCTTTATTTATCCTATCCACTGCTGTCCGCTGTTGCTTACAAATTCATGAAACAAACCAAAAATATTATCAGATCATCTATAATTTCATTCAATTAATTTTCGTTTGTTCCAAAATCTTTTATTTCTGATGTTTTTTTGCTAATACAATGAATTCTATAATATTTAAAGATGTGTTTTCGAAAAATAAGTCCATTTTAAATCCCACTATTTGTAGGTACTTTCGCACGAAAGGTTTCACACCAGGAAACAAACCCGGCGAAGCTCGCACTATTCAACAAATTTTAAGAAGTTTGTCAATTTCTTCTAATGTTATCAGTTTGTAAAATTATTATGTTAATTTTAAGCTTATTTTCAGATCAAAGAGTAAAAGATGAATCCCTCCATTACAAAGTAGATATCGGTCTTCCTTACACTCAGAACGTCAAATCAGGAGAAAAAGCTGCTCGAGAAGAATATGTCAAGAAAATAAAGAAAAATAAAGAATTTGAAAATCTGGCTCGTAAAAATGAACGTGAGTTTATATATAAGCTCATATCACGTAGTATCATGTATTAATACAAAATACTTCATTTCTGCGCTATTTTATAGTGCAAATTTCTTTGGATGAAGTATATGATGAATGGGTAAAATTCGAAGGCCCTGCTCACCTAAAAAAAAATGCCGATCATTATGGAATATTTGAACATTTATTTGGAGACGCGTACTTCTACCCAGTTGCTCCATTAAATATTGCTTACGAAATTGATAATGAAGAGTACGCACCAGTTTATTATGGAAATCAAATTAAACCAAACGAAGTTCGTGAATATTTATTTCTTTCGAAGTACGGCGCTAACGTATTTTTTAAAACTATATCTTAATTTACGTATTTTTCCAGGCGAAAAAAGCACCGATTGTTCAAATTGAACCCAAAGCTGATATTTATCATACATTAGTTCTTTGTAATTTAGATGGACATTTGAACGCTGATGGTAAAGAATATGTGCACTGGTTTGTGTAAGTATTTTTCTCCTTTGCTCATTTTTTTGGCTACTTGATATCATTTTTATAATGAATAAATTTAAATAATCACAGTGGCAATATTCCCAATGGCGATATAAGTAAAGGAGACATAATTTTCGAATACTTACAACCATTTCCAACTTACGGAACTGGTTACCACCGACTAGTGTTTGTATTGTATGAACAAACTCAAAAACTAGACTATTCTTCTTTACCAAACAAAGAAATACCTAGGTAAACATTAATTCTGCCATATGATTTTCTCTTGAAAAAAAAAACATACATATTCTTGCTCCTCTTTTATCATTTTTTTCAGTCACAAACACGATAGTAGAACATTTTTCACGTACGATTTCTACCGAGATAGACAAGATATTATTACACCATCAAGTTTACGATTTTTTCAATCTGATTGGGATTCTTCAGTGACTGAAGTATTTCATAAAATATTCAATATTGCCGAGCCTAGATACGAATTTCAGTTCCCCAAAATGAAAATAAATCCTCAACAATGGTTCCCTAAGAAAGAATCTTTTAATGTGTAAGTATTTGATACACTTCTACGTACTAAAATCTATTTCTTTATTTTTGTATAACATCTTATATTTATTTTAACTTGCAGGTATTTAGACTTGTATAGGGACCCAAAAGATATTTCCAAACAAGTTTTATTGAAAAAGTTAAAAACTCATCATCCTTTCATTGCTCCAGATCCTCCGCTAAAATACCCTCATGCACATTCTTTGCATGACGCTAAAGATAAGCCTACGTGGCTTCAGACAGAAATCAAAAAAGAACGATTAGGTTGGGGAAGACATGTAAATGATAATTTAGATATTCTGTATCCTGAAAAAATGTAAAATAAAATACGCAGCGCTTGGTTTTAAATATTATTTTATTCAAAATTGAATTTCCAAAAATTAATTTAAAAAAATTATCAAATTAAAAAATATCAACTTGAAAACTTCGAATATGGTAACTGCGAATGTTTTAATTAATGGTAAAAAATCATCAGAGTCTTTCAAATGAATTTCTTTTTTCACGTATTAATGGTAATAAATCTATTTTCGATGCTTTCTTTGGTAACATTTCTGGTGAAACTCGTACGTTCCCTTTAATGCAAATGACGAATGAAAACCAAAAGTGATTTTTATTATGTTTTAATTGATGTGGTAATTTTTTTACCAGTCATCCATGTTACTGGACTTGATTGGCCGGTCCAAGAACGACATCTGTTTATTTCTACATCTTGAGCGCTTTGTTTTGATTTAAACGTATTTGGTAGAATTATTTCATTTTCATGAAAAAGCTCTTTTATTTTTGTTTGCGGTTTACATTGTTGAATACAGTCTGTAAGCAAAAATTTTTTATGAGATTTAATTTACCGCGCACGAGAACTTTGATATGTAGTATCTTTTAACCTTTCCATCTAGTGATTGATTTCGTGGCGTCTTCTCTTGCTTGTAATAATAATTCCGTTGCTCGTCGTGGCTTAAAGTAGTTACCAGCAAAATTTTCCAAATCATACTTTTGAAATCGCTACAAAAACAAGTGCATGTAACTTTTATGTCGACGAAGAATTGAAAATAAAACAGAATTACATGCAAATTTATGAAATGAAATTCTCGATACCTTAAAAAAAAGGACACTCGAACTCTTTAGAATACGTCTTCGACTTTTTACAAACTAAATGTAAATGCATATTGAATGCGATATTTTGACGATAACATCGCAAAACCACTTGTGCGATTTTAAGACACCGAGACACAGTGCTATAATTTAGGTACCTGATCTAGAGAATATTTGCGATGGACGTTGAAATCCGGTGACGATGTAGTACTACTTGATCTACCACTGGATAAATCGCTGAAGCAATTCCATGAATACCCATAATACGAATCAACATCCATACTATTTGTAGAACTAAATACACCTGAAACATTACAACGTGGGTGGTACACGTTTCACAAAAAAACCAAGCTATGGTGCTATGTGTTTTTCAAATAATCTACGATGTGTTCAAAAGCACACTTGAGTGTAAAAGCCTGTGCTATGTAAATATTTCGAGTGTTATTATTATGTACAGCAACACACCTGATCATCATACGATGAAATATTTACAAGATTTTCGTTAGATGACGATGATGAGCATTCGCACGAGGCTAACGATGACATATCTGTAGTTTCTAATTTGGCAGGTGCAGTTTTCTGAGACAGTTGAAATTTTTTATTTACATCACCTTAAGAGAACGAAGATTGATTTAAGCCATTTACATTTTTGAGATGATGAGCTATACTAAGCGAAATGACGGATGAGGTTATTCACAAAGTGTATCGAGATACTATTTACAGTCGGTTATTCGTGATACGAGGCATTATCTTTTTTAATAAATTATGTTTGGTTGAATCTACTGAGAAGTGTGGTTTAGGCATACCAGCTGCAGGTGGAAATTTTATGCGAGGATTGATTAGTATCGGTAAATCCCACGACTGAGATTCTTCACACCATTTAGCGTCTTCTTTAATTTTATCGATGTTTCTTAAAAGATAATTTATAAAATTACAACATTTCATAAACATATGAAAAAAACTGTTTAGATATACCCACACGTATGTTGAATAGTGAAAATATCTCACCTGTAATTACATTCTTTGGATAAAGCTGGCAGCACATTTTCTAGTATTTGATTACAAAGTAATAATTGACGTTCTTGTTTACGAATAGTTTCCAAATAATCAGTACGCTCATTTTCAAATTCACTTTGTAAATCTTGAATTTCTCGATCCAGAGCTTTAACCTGGAACAATTTCACATCATTACGATATTACGACAATGAAAAAAATCGTTATAATGCTGTTCGGTTAAAATAGATGAAAATAGATCAAAACCTTTTGCTTATATTTTCTCAATAATTCTGTTTTAGCTCGCAATTCGTCTTGAATATCGTCGTAAACTTTCAACACTAATGGTCCCTCTTCTTCTTCAACTTTTGCTAAAACTTTAGCCAAGGTGTTCAATCGTTGCTCAGCAGCTCGTTTCTTTTTCAGTCTTTTTTCTTTTAGTTCGCGATCGTTAACTCGCTCTCCGCCAACCATGCTATTTTGCAGCTTTTCCAACCTAAGTATTGAACAAAAAAAATGATGAAATTTGAACAAATATCATTCGTCTTATTTAGTTTTTTTACATAAAAAGTGTGAAGTCAGTTCTAATCGAGAACAGATTAAATAATCACACTTAGCTGTGCAACTTAAATATCACTTTTTATAACAAACAATTTTGTTTTCGATTTCACTAAAACATTCTTAAGATGTTACAAATTCATTGAGTTATTCTTCTTATCTTCACGTTTTTATTAAAATTTTAATGAAATTAAGCGAAAAAATAAATGTTTGAAATGAGATTTCAAATTAGAAAGATGAATATATTTAATTCGTTCTTCTTTAAAGTCGACCATAAGTGAATGTCATAATTACCGTTTGAGAATTTCCATTTGAGCAGTATTAATTTTTGGTTGATCACTGGAAAATCAACATTAATCAATACAAAGTACATTATATTGAAAATTACAACTTTGGAAGTGTAAGAATATAACAGAGTTGTAAATATCTGTTGAGTGAATTCTTACTTTGATATAATTTCATCAGTAGGTTCGTTATTATTCACATTTCCATTATTCTGAGCATTCTAAAAAAAATAAGTTCATTTTTAATGTCGAGCTAAATTTCCATCCCACTATTTTTCATAAAAAATAAAATAAACCCCTACTATTACCATATCATTAAGCTTTGAAATTTCTTCTTCATAACGCATTTTCAAGCTATGAAGATCTGCTTGAACCTGACACTTTGATAAATATTCTTCTTCGTATTGTTTTTTTAGCTTTTCTACTTCTTTTTCATATTCTAAATTTTTGTTATTGTCTGGGATACCGTTGATATGGGCTGAAAAAAAAAAACGTTAATAGAATTGCACACCCTTGCCGCCGTATACCAACCAAATGAAAAATTCTCACTGATTTGAGCACTCGGAATGTTGGAATTTTGTTCCAGAAGTAGACGTAATTTCTGTATTTCTTCTTGATACTCTCGAAGCATAGTATCTTTAGGATCTTCATTGATGTGAGGTTTATTACAAATATTTTTTGCTCGATTAGCGTATCTTAGCGTAGAAAGAGTTTCATCGTAGTTATTATCAGCAGGTGATAAACACGCTACCATTAAAGTTTTAGTATTACCACCCAAAGAATCCTTTGAAAAATATTTCATCGTTTAGTTATTATTTTTCAAATGTATAAAATATTATTGTCTACTATCAGACAACCTTTGTAATACTTACTTGTAAAAGCCTAGTCAGTTTCGAATCTCTGTAAGGAATATGTTTTGCTTTACCATCAACCAAGGCGGATATAACGTTACCCAAAGCAGATAATGATAAATTGATTTTAGTAGCTTCCTTTAATCTGTCTCCAGTAGCCCCTAAAGTTATTTTAAAAATTAAAACATGATTTATTTAGTATACTATATGGAAAAGAATTTTTGAAAATACACAGTAATCCAAAAAACGTGTACGCTAACGTATGTACCTGTTTTAGCTTGTCTCTCACTGCCAGCTAGATCAACCAAATTTAGTTTGCCTCGTCTGATAGGCGAACAATAATCTACTAAAGACTGAGATACTGGCATCATTTCGATAGATATCGTAAATATAGAATGACTTCTCGACGAATCTGCATTCATCAATGTAGCACCGACAGCCCTGTTTCTCCATCCTTGCTCCATTAATTTTTGACATTCATGGACGTTTTGAACCGCATGATAAGATAATTCTATCATTAAAAAATTCAGTCTTTCAGATAAATCAGGGGGGGGGGGTAACATTATTATACGATGATTCTTAAAAATCTTACCACTGACGTAAACACCTGAATCACAACTTTCCTTCAAATCTAATCTTTTTTTAGTATTTGTACCTAACAAATCACGAATTTCTTCGTTATATATTTCTAAATACGATGCCAAAACTAGATATTTGTAGTTATCAGCCAACGATATCGCTTCAAAAATATGTTCAAAAGCTCGAGGTATAATTCCTCTCTGATTCTCTGGATCTTGAACTCCTTGCATAGAGAAGCTCTTTCCACAGCCGGTCTGACCATAAGCGAATATTGTGCTGTTGTATCCATCGAGCACACCCTGAGATAAATATACCGTGAGTTATACTTATTTTACGAAAAGTTGGTTTTAAAAAATGCATTGCTCACTTCTATTAAAGGATAGGCAATTTCGTTGTATATCTGTTCTGTTGTAGAAGATTCGTTATAAACACCATCGAAAGTGAATACTTTGGGTGGAGCTAAATAATCGCTGGGGTTCAATAAAGCACACGTGCATTTATCTGTATTCATTTGTACCACAGGCTACGAATGAAATTAATCAGAGTCATTATTGTATTTTTACATAGGTAGGCCTATATCTCTTGAATGTTGCCTTTCAATTCATAATACTTTTAGATCTGGTAATGCGATCATACATATTGTCGTGGTAGTTAGGAATGTAAGTTATCTACGATTTAAATACGTTGCTTCTGTTGTTGAAAAATCAGAAGTAAAATTCAAAATAGGAACTTGAATGTAGCAAGTAATGTAGGTAGCTAGGTACCTTAACTGCAAAGGTAACAGCCCCGAAAATCAGTTTCAAGCGTCAAAGAAATGTTTCTGTTAATCTCGAAAATTAAGCACCAAAATCTGCGTCAGGGAATAATTTGCCTGAATAAACTTTGACTTATCAATCACCTACATCACTAATCTCGTAAAAAATTTACGTACAAAATTTTTACTCCTGAATTTCTTATTTGTCAGTTAAAATCAATATCTCACAGTTGAAAAAGAAAATTATGTACCTATTTGAAAATTTTTTCCACTCAAATAATTTTACTGGAATTCAGAATGAACGAATGGTTATTTTTCAAATTTAATCACCAGGTACGTCGAATTTGTTTCAACCCTGAACTGTAGTATCATAACGCATTATAAATTCTCAATCAATACTTTGAAAAGTCAACTACCTGTCGATTTCGACAGTTTTATTCTAAAAATCCATGCTCCTACAACAAATTTATGGAAAATATATATATTTTCTGTGACAAGTCAAAAGTTTTTTTCTCAGACCCGGTAGGATCATATTTAACCTTTTATTGTGAAACTACCAGCTGATGTGTTTGACTCTTACGTCAACGATATCTTATCATCACGTAATCGCTTCAAAATTCTGAACAAACATGTACCTATAGATCATCCTGTAGTTACAAACGTTTTGAAAATAATATTCTATTTTTCGTGCTCGTCGAGCTTGAATAATACCACAGTACAGCAAAATAAGTTACGAGTACGATGGCTATAATATTGCCGACGCAATGAACGTAAACTTGACCCCATAAAAATTTATCATATTCATAATCTAGCCTGGATTTTTCGTAGGATAATTTTCACCGGGGAAAATTTGTTTCATGTATTACCTACTCTAAATGTGGATATTGCAAATTGACGATAAGAATTTTGATATGATTATTTGTCAGATACAAAATAACGTTTTTTTACCGCAAAATCTATTTATTGCGTGATATTAAAACACATGTAATAATAAATATTCTCCCTAGAATAATATTATAGGTATGAAAATTCACAAAACCTAAGTATCCGAGTAATTAATCAAATTGGAAATTTATGTATTCCTCTTGAAATCGTGTATGATCCTCCTACAAGTTGTTGTTACTACGTTATAGCTTTTTTTTTTTTTTTTAATATTCCTGAAGTAGGTAACTGACACAGGTGAACTTGAAATTGTTCGGCTTAAGTGAATACGTTAAAACATCCAAGAACCGTGTTGACATTTACCTAGTTTAGACATCGTTATTTCTGTATTTGTATCGAGTTTGTTGTCACGACAACCATAATGTACGAGTTAAACGACGATTTGAGAAACGAGATAAATTGTATCATTGAAAAAGGCTATGAAAAGTCAACCACTGTGAAATTAATAACATTGAAATAATGAACGCTTCGATCGATATGTTATGTAAATGTAAAATTGACCATATTATGGAATTTTCTTTGTAAAGGTTACGGTATATTTTCAAAAGGTTTAAAAGTTATAGTACATGCTTAATGTTGGAAGGGGTAAATTTTGATCAGATACCTGGTACCTTACCTACTCACTTTTTTTTTCATTAAAGTAAATTATTACTAAAACATGTGCGGAAAAAAGTTTTACGGAATTATGTTTTGAGAAAACATTTTCATTTTTACCTTCCCTTAAAATAAATAAAAAATAGATTCCGACGGTCGATGATTGAATAATGAAAAATTTTAGAGCAACTAACCTTGCACTTGAGGGCAGTCTCTCTGCTATTCATTGGCCTACATCGCACAATTACTTTGACCGTTTCTGACGTAGACGATGACATGTTTCAGTCTTCTTCTCCTATAAATATGTTTTACAAAAAAAATGTATAGGTGTATTTACTTTAGTAAATGCTTCTGTATTCAGCTTTAATCATTAAAATAAAAAAATACATATATGTAAGGAATATTTACCAATTTTTTTTTGATTTTTTGAGATTAATGAGCTCGAACAAAAGGATGCGATTGTTTCATTATTACCACCTCTGCAACCTGACACCACAACCTAGTTAATTTATACGGACTTTGTAATTAAATTGATCGTTGAAATGTTTAATAAAATTTTTTATTTTATTTTTTTCATTTTCAGACAGTTAAAATTTTTTTCAAAATTTTGAAAAGGTGTACATAGGTACCGTTTGAACTTACAGGGCAAAAAAAGTGGTATAAAGAACATTTGAATGTATCACGTTATCAATTGTACGCATAACTCTTAATTAGGCCAAACATGGCAGTTGGCTCCTGCATTCTTTGCCTATACAATAGTCACATGCTTAACATGGGTTTCTACTCATCTATTGATGAATTCACTTTATAAATACTTCGAATTCTAATTACTAATACATGTTTTTTAATCATTTTTAAAAGTTAAAACATATAAAATTTTTTTAGTGAAATAATTTTTCATCGTAATACAGTTTAAATTAATAATCCTTGCCCAAGCTGAATTATCGTAGTTACCTGAGGTATTCCGAATAAATCGTATAAAATGCCGAAATCTGATTGCAAATAGGCTTCTTCAAGTCATTTTTTTACACCACTTTAAAACTGTGCGCGAAATTATTCCACAAGATTTAACGAATACAATACAAATTAAAAATGAACACGGTAAATAGCACGATAAAAAACTATTTGTAATTCGTTAATTTTATGGCTTTATGACGCGAAGTTAGTGAAGGAATTCAGAAAATGCACTAACTTACCTGTATATTACCTGTAAGGGTTGTGGTGTTTTGATGTTGTGAGTAATGCAGTGTTACCAATTTTTAAGGGGTATGCTATTTTTTTTCGTTAGTCATACTAGCCCTTATTATTATTTACTCAATTTCTGTTGTTTCTTAATTTCACTTGAAATTAAGAAACCCATACGGGAGAGGAATTCGGTTGGTAAGTATCGACGATTTAACTATTATTATTCTTACTTTTCAAACTTTGTTCTTAAAAATTTAAGGGGTTGATATTTTTGTATTTGTACAAAGCAAGAATATGAACAGTTGAGACAAATAGTGACTTGGTTGCAACATATGTATGTATTTTACTTGGGCTCAGACTATAGATACTTGCACTAAATTTGTCATGTGGTGTACTAGTAGACAGTCCATATAACCTTTCTTCCGAGACAATTTTACATTTATTAATTCTTATCTTGTATTTCATCACTTTTATAAACCCCTAAAATTCTTGAATAAAAAATTGATACGAAGAATTGAAATTTTCATGGATTGACTCCACAAAAAATTATGAGAAAATAACCTATTTTTCTTCTGAGGACCGATGAAATTTTACAATGGAAACTTCAAGAATTTTAGGGGTTTATAAAAGTAATGAAATACGAGATAAAAATTGAGAAATGTAGAGTTGTTCCAGAAGGAAGGTTGTATGTCTACTTATACTCACTGTCGTATTAGATGATGGTCTTTAGTTAATAACACGTATTTTATAATATTTCACATACACATATCGCAGGAAAATCATATTAAAAAAATTTCATATTAATAAAAAATCTACTTTTTGGTACTGTGATAATGTTTGAAATCTTGAACATAATGTAAGTAGGTATAACAGATTACAATTAAGGAGGATGTAATAAAAATAAAAACGCGAGATTCATTGAAAAAATCACATAGATAAGTACATATCTGCCAATGAATAAGAATCAGTTCTAATTTCTAAATCGGTTGAAGTACAGGCATACACTTTAAATTTGAAGAATATAAGGTAACCATAACACATTACATTCACAATTATCACATCAATTACGTTAATTGTAAAATTTAAACGCGAATTTTATGACATGCATGCCTAGAATAAAACACAAAATGATAAACAGAATATAAATACCCGATAACCAGAGGTCTCTTGCATTGGAATCAAGTATAATTAGTGTAAAAGATTTGGAATAATTATTTGTCGCGTTGAATTTACAAGTATACGTACCATTGTCGTTTATGTTTACTGAGGTAATTTTCAAAGTAGATTTCATATTAATGCTATCGTGAGTACGTGTTATTTTATAATGTAAATCGTTGATGAAATGGGTACCATTTTTATACCAGGTAACTTCTAATGTATTGTTTGACTGTAAATCACAGTGCATAAGAGCAGTATCGCCTCTTCTTCTTTGCATTGTGATCGATTCTACTGAAAAAAATTCACATAGGTACCTATTAATTTTTATACCTTCGTCTATCTTGTTATTTGCATGTGATTTCGTAAACACTCTTTTAATTATAGAAAAGTTGAAAATATGATTAGGCTGAACAATAAATTTGAGATCTGTGATTTTGATCTTTTAAATCGTTTTCACTTTTGCTGTTTTACTTAGTATTTATGTAGACTTTAGACTTACGTGATTCTCCTTCGTTTAATTTCTCTGGGCCCATGGTATCTATCGAGATCAGATGTGTTACGAGTATTACCATAAGAAACAGAGAAAGCATTTCGTAAATTCTGCAAATAAGTTTTCACTTTTTCATTTAGAAATTTTCAATTCAAATAAAATCTATTTAAATACTTTTTTTGTACAAATACGTTGATGATGTTATTCCATTCATTAATGTACCAAAATAATAAAAATTTTATCTGCTTCTAGTTGATAATTTTTGGAAGTGGAACAAAAATTCATAAAATCGAAAGCGTGATAACACGTAAAAATTCTGTAATAGACAAACGAAATTATTGATATAGATGTTGAACTTTGTATCCTAAATGTTATGAAAATAATGTTTTATAGCTTTGTACTCTGTTATCAGTATTTCAGTGCAAATGGACTGTCTATTAGATCAATATATTTTAACTTGTACCATTACAAAGACCTTCACTCAATATTATTCTATTATTTTGTAGGTACTAGGTACATATAAAAAAAATTAAAAATGTAAAATGTTGAGGAATGTTACTAATTCAACTTTCTTCGCTTTTTCATTAGGTAAAAGTACTCATACAGCTTTCCTTTTTTGAATATACTATGATAGTCGTGATAGAGTTTAACATTACAGAGGATCTTTTTAGATCCGGAAAATTAAATTTCATTTTATTCAATTTATTTTTTAGACTTCAAAATTTATTAAAACTCACTTAAAAATTTAAATAATATTATTTTGTAAAATTACAATTACGGTAACGAGAAACACTGTATAAGAGCAACCTTTGCTCTGTTATGGGAAAAAGGTATTAGTAATATCTGTACACTAATACTCTTTCCTTATGACAAGGCACCCTAGTTAGTCTTCCTAGAATGATTACGATTGGTAGATTTTTGTACAACGTCACTAAATAATATTGCATTTTTAGACCGATTAGACCAATCGTGAATTCAAAAAACTAAACTTCGATATTCCAAATATTATCTTCCCAGAAACACTTGGAACAGTCACTGTATTTTCGTCTCTGTCTAAAAGAAATAATAATAATTAAATTACCGATAACTTTTTATTTATTGTTATTAGAGTGCTGTGATGTATATTTTGTAATTATTTTACTCTACACTGCTACAAAATTCATTAAAATGGCGAAAAATACTGCAAGTACAGCTTTTAGAAAAATCGATGTGGACCAGTACAACGAAGACAATTTCAAGATCGATGAATCAGTCGAAACCGGTGTGCCTTCAAACTTCCCAGATGAAGCCGAAATTACATCTTTAATTAATCAGTACGTTTATTATTCCTTAAAATTTCAACGATTGTCTCTCAAAACGTAGAATTACTTTCAAATCGTGAATTCAAATTTTTTCACAGAGGTAAACTCGATGAAGCTTTGATAACAGTTCTGAAAAACGCTCCTATGTCGGTGAAAAATAGAAGTCCTCAAATAAAAGTGAGTGTTTACATAAAATTTCGTTGTTTACCGTTTCTAATCTAGCGCCATTTACATTTCGTGTAGGAAAAAGCTGCACGATTGATGATTAAAGTAATGTTATCGATAAAATCTTCTCAAATCGACGACGTCATCCAACGTCTAGACACCGAACAAATTGACACTTTGATGAAATACATCTACAAAGGATTTGAAACACCTTCCGAAGGCAGCAGCGCTCATTTGCTTGTGTGGCACGAAAAAGCATTCGCTGTAGGTGGACTAGGTAGCATAGTTCGCGTTTTAACCGATAACAAACGAGTTTAATCGCTACAATTCACTTTCCAATTTTTTCAATTTACTGCATTTTATTTTCATTTGTGATGTTATGTTGTATTTCGATAGTTATTTATGCGAATCGCTGCCATTTAAAAGCGTGATAACGAATACTACACGCATTTGTCCTAATTCGGTGTTTCTGTATGTTTCAAATTGAAATGGCATATATTAGGGATTTTTATCTATTTCTTATTCATATTTATATTTATTATCTTGTGTACTTTTTATATACTTGTAATTTGCAATTACTAATATGTATACAAACGAAAGTTTTTCCAGTATAATTTTTACCAATTAGGTACCCATTCGTTTTAACGTAACCTCTTTCTGTGTACCATAATGGCGCTATTTAGTCAACTTGTTGTAATAAATTTGTTTATATTTTTTTTTCGTTGTTACTTTTTATTGATTTTTCACGATCAACTTTCCATTGCGCGTGAAGAAAAGCCATTACTAACTATAAACTATCATAAGTAATAAGATGGAAATCAGTTCTACGTATCTTGCAATGATAAAAACTCATATTTATTCTACACTAATTCTTCATTTCGTTGAGCAGTTTGAAAAAATAAATTCGAGAACAACATACCCACAGTATATATTTAAACAATAAATTTAAATTAATGGAAATAAATACGTATTACGCATACAATCTCATTTTTATATAACCAAAACCCGAGGAATAATTAATACTCTTAAATAATATAAATTAGGGTATAATGGTGCAGTTAAATAATAAAAATATACATAATGGAAAAAACAACGAAGGAGAAACTGTCTATAATAAAATGGTGTAAGTATAGGAAAATTTCATGATCGTTTGTACCTGTGTTCTATATATATATACGCTTTGATCCTTAGGATCATCCTTTCGCTATTGAAATGTTTAACAATTCGTTTAAGATATCACATACGATTTTACCACAGTCTGATATGTTTAAATTGGTCCTTGGTTTACCAGTAGCCAGAAAACTGTATAAGAAAACGGAACAGATGAACAAGGAGGGAAACGATAGTATGTGCTAGATAAATTCTAATAAAATCGACAGACGAACAAACAATTCTTATAAATGATAAATCTACACAAAAAATAAGCTCGCTTGCGTCTTACATCGCGGTACTATTCGTAGTGAATAAAATAAGCGTAATTACTTTTTTTTAATTAAGATGTCAAGAAAACATTTTGAAAAATTTTTCCAAAAAATAAATAAATAAAAATATAAACAGAAATATGAGAACTGTATTCACATAATCTACCTCTTTCAAAAATAAATTTCCAACATCGTCTTGTACACGTAATAAGTTGAAGAGAATTAAAGTCGGAATAAATTTTCTATTTTGAATACCAAAAAAAAAAAAAAAACCACAAGCGGTAACAATTAAAAAGCTCCTCGTCGAGCACAGGTAACTATTCCCATTTAATAAAACATCAAGTTTCCATAGCTCAACTTTATTCCTCTTCTTAAATCAATTCTGGATAATTCCGTTGGAAAAAAAAATGATACAATAATTAACAAACAATTCAATGGTAGAAAATACATACGTGTTAAAAATAAATAATCTTACTAAAAAAATAGAAAAACATAAGTATGTAAAAAATTAAAAATAACGTCTAAAAAAAGCCAGTACATAACTTTGATCGCGTAATTGTTTCGAGTAAATGATGATAAATTACCAAGGAAATCAATGATGCAGAAAAAATTATCACAAACTCGTTCTTTTTCATGGAGTCAAGTAGGTATCTAAAATATGAACACGATACGCAAAATGCTATCGAAAATAAGACTCTCGCTTGGGGTTCTTTTCTATTCGCGTTAGATACTCTTTTTAAGTCTATACTACTTGACAATAAGTGTTTTTAACACATTCGACTAGTGTATGAGTTGAGAAAAAATTTATTTAAAACCCTCATGATACTTATTAACGTACAATTAGATTCGACTAGAATAGATAAAAAATTGTTAAATTTTTCTACGTTAAAAAAAAAATCAATGACATTCAAAATAAGTATCGAGATATGCGTAAAATTTCCTTTTGGACCCATGAAATATTATTTTTCGTACATCAAAAAAAAAAAAAAAAAAAATCAGCACCTAATATTTGTTGAACAAAAATTTGAAGTTGTACAATATCACTTTAATATGTATTATGACCGGCATAGCTCATTCATAATAATGGAATGTCTAACAACTAAAGCTAGCTGTCAATTAATATCGATCAATCGATTTTCATACACGAATATCAATTTTAATTGGAAAATTAAATCATTTTCTCAGTATTTTAGACAAACTACTTCGACTCATTATCAGATACATTCACATTATTCGGCAAATTTTTCAAAAATCGAACCAAATTTCCTTCAATACCGAACGTTGAAACAGTGGATTTTTTAATTCTCTCCAAAACCGAACATTAATTGACAGCAAAAAAAAAAAAAACTAATTTCACTACTCCTATAACGGAACTAAACTAAACGTCATTTTTCCTTAAGAATTCATCTATCAAATTAATACCTACTTAATCATATTTCGGCGCAAGCAACAATAACAAAAAGAAAAAAAATAATACATACAAAAAACAAGCTAAAACAACACGGAGCACCTTCTATCAAGTCGACAGCCTTTCTTAAATCGGCGATAATTTCACTACTTGAGTCATTTCTAGAGAGCAAATATCGACCTAATCGCCGCAACATTTCTAGGCATAGCATACAGTCCAGGAACCAGAAGCCAGCTGAAAGCTTAAGGCCGCAGAAGCCAATGTTCTGGAGAATTTTAAGAAGCTGAAAGCCATCTTTCAGCAGCCTTTAGCTAAGACCTTTTTCTGGTTATAAAATGTAAAGGTTCCAAAATGGCTTCATTTTTTTCAAATTTTTGTTTCATTTGAAAATGAATTTCGATTATAAAAGCCAGCTTTTACGGAAAGTTGAAAGCTAGTCTAATAAGCTATATAAATTTGGAAAGCCTAGTTGGTTTTTTTTTCATCAATTGCAAAAAGGTAAAAACTAGCTTCATTTTTCAGCTTCCGGTCCCCGATACAGACTCATATTTGGAGTTTTATTACACGCACGATATCAGATCAAGCGATACAACAAATACATTTAAAGGCACCTGTGGGAAAAAGGGGACGAAACTAGACGAGAAAAACACAAAATCATGATCATTTCAAGTATCATGCAACGGTCAAATATAAAATTAATACTCGTTAAGCGATACGTAAAATCACTAATAAGGAAAACAATTAATATCACAAAGGTAAACGTAATTCTGTGAGGTAGTTTTTACGAATAAAATAATTATAGTAAAATCAATCTGCGTAATTATTTCCCTAAAACAAACGGTGCATCTTTTTTCTTTCGAGTTGCAAATCGCAATAAAATTAAACGCTAACTTGTTTTCAAACTAGATACACGTTTATAAGTAAAACAGAATTTTAAAAAAAGTACATAACAATGGTAGGTACGTAGGTAGGTAAGTAAGTAGAAATTAGGATGGAATGTAAATGTATGAAATTGCATCGCCGAAAAACTTCACTTCGTCCTTTCTTTATTTTTTTTCAATAGCCTTAACCAGAAACAGTTTAGATGGCAGTAAATTCAGTTGAATAATTTCGATGAGCACGTTCACATACACTCAAGTTACTATATTTAATTTCATCGCGAAGGAATATTCAAATAAAAAGTAAACAGTACATATTATTTGATAAGAATTTGTTTCTTTAATGCCAGAAACGTTTACTGTTTTGAAAAATAAGGAATAATTTAAGCGGTTATCAATAATGCGAAACATTATCAAGAATAATCGTACCGTAATTGACTGCTTTTTCATGACTTAAAAAAAGGAAGTTGAAATTTTATAATTTAGACAGTATTTTGAAATCATGTAAAATAAAAGAGAATTTTCAAAATTAAAACGTAATAAAGATATACGAAATTATAGACTTCCATTTCTTAAATAAATTACTATGAAATCTGAAAGTTATCTTTCCTCTAAATAATTGAATATCCAAAATATTAGAAATTTCATGTACCCGTGAACATTCAGCTCATCAGAAAGATTTTATTTCAAATTCATCTGCCTGAAGTGTTTCGAAAACTTTTATATAACTTACGAATATTTTAACGTTCAGGGTCAGCTTTGAGCAAAAATAACCCCTTTCGAACCAAGTGAAAAGACTTCTTTTCATAAAAAAGGACAAGTTTCAAGTCTATCTAACGTAGGCAAAATAAACCATGAAATTAAGGAATGAATTAATCAACAGCGTTGTTGAAGGATTGTTTAGGAAATTCAGAATGAATAAATTACGAACTCTTGTTCATAAAAATCCAAACCAAAGAAATGGAAAGAACATGTTTCCATGTTCTATCTCACGTGAGTACATTTCGCTAAAGTCTTGAAATAAAATGAGAAGGAAGAACACTACATAACAAAAAATCAAGTCTAAATTCAGCAACGAAAACAGTTACCCGTTCATCGAAAAATAAATACACATTTTGAAACAATTTTTCAAAATCCAATCATTAAAAATATATTCATCCTTTGAAAAAATCCTTCGAAATATCGATAATCAAAATCGCGGTTGATTATTTCTCTACCTCGATCTTACAACGTTTACGAAACCAATTCAAACAGCTGCTCTACATTACATCACATTCAATCACAAAAGGAAAAAAAAATAGACTACTCGAAACGCAACATGCTGAAATCAGCTAGCAATTCTAAAAAAAAAAAAAAAAAAACCAAGGAAAACCCTAGCAAAAAAATCTTTAACAAAACAATAATAACAAGGAATGCACAAAATTCAAAACCGTGTAACCCGATTATAGGAGAGAAATTGATCGATTCAATACGTCGCGTCGTATTTGTCAGAACAATCAAAACAAATAATAATAGTAATGAAACGCTTTAAGAATACATGTCTGATCGTCTATAGGGTGTCTCTTAAATACTATTACTAATTCATTAAAAAAAAAATCACTAAATTAAAAGATGAAAGAGAGAAGAAAATGAAATGAAAAATGATGGGTATCATACATACAATAAAAATAAAAACAGTCAAATGATCAACACGAGAGGAGAAAATAATAGTAACACGAAGGAAAGGGAAATCAATAGTAAAGAAAAAGAGGAGCATGAATGAGGTTATTAAACAACACCCGGAGAGTAATTCGATTCCATAACGCTTACGCGGCGGTATGGGAAAAACGAGGGTTCCAGATAAAAGGAGAGGAGAATAACTTCTATACTAATACTAGAATGAAGAAAAAAAAAATAATAAAAACCTATCAAGGATAAAATTGACTGCAGCAGAAAAAAAAGCAAGCTCACGCGTTACCCTCGCAAATGAGAATTGTCGTCCGAGTGTTCGACGATAACGAAAGCATTCGTCACATCCATACGAAGTTTTCGGGTACAGTGTTGCCGTGCACTTGCATATGTTTATCGAGCAGCTTACTCTGGATGAAGGTTTCGCCGCAGGTTACGCATTCGTACGGTTGATTGGCTTCTTTATCCAACTGATGAATGTTTTTTTCGTGGCGTTCTAGATGAGACCGTCTGGTGAATACTTTACTGCATAACTGACACTTGTAGGTTTGTTCTGGCGGCGTCGGCGTTACGGCTACTGTCGCCGTGGAGTCCGTTAACGAGTTACCATTTTCATCGCCCGCAGATTTAGCCGGCTGCGGTACGATCGGCTGCGGCTGTTGTTGCGGTTTACGCCGCGATGACGGCGGTAATTGCATACTATGGATTCGTTTCATGTGTCGCAGTAGATGACTACGACGAGAGAAATTTTTAAAACAAACGTTACAAAAAGTGTTACTCTTGGTTATATCGACCACGGAAGGCGTAATATTCGCCGCATTTGTATTCATCTCCAAGACCGGAATCGGCGGTAATGGCTCATCTCCATCGTCGTCCATTTCGATATCTTCGTCGCCGCAACTAGCTCCGTACTGAAACGATTCATCGTGGTGATCCCCATCGTTGTTTTCAATCATACTAGACGAATTCTGCGATGATACATCAAACACACGATTCTCTGATTCTCCATTACCACCACTTATTTCACTTAGTGTTATTTCGGGAAGTATCGGAGTAGTTGGGAAAATGGATACTTCCGAATGGAAAGAGTCGTCTTTAGAATTAACTCCGGCACCAAATAATCTAGCTCCTAACGACGATAAAGCGCTATTGGAAAAATCGCGCTGATGTATGAGTTGATGACGCTTTAGATGTTCTCGCCTAGTAAACGTCTTTGTACATACATTACAAGTGAAAGGTTTCGGTTCAGCTTCACCTTCTGGCGGATCTAAATCATGAGCTCGTTTACGATGGCGGATTAAGTGTTCTTTACGTACGAATCCTTGAGAGCATACATCACAGCCAAATGGACGCAACACACTGTCTATAGGTACCGCACAAGCTGGATTACAGAGCTGGTGTCGCGTCAAATGCTCTTTACGTACGAATTGTTTGCTGCAAACGTTACAAGAGTAAGGACGGACACTGCCGTGAGACAGCAAATGTCTACTAAGATGTTCTTTACGATTGAAGCCTTTGTTACATAGACGACATACGAAAGGCTTGACATCTTCGTGAGTACTTTGATGACGTTTCCAAGAACTACGGCGAGGGAACACTTTACCGCAAGTTAGACAATCGTAAAGTTTAGATTTTTCTTCGCTAAAGTCATCTCGGCGTTTACCTTGATCAAATTCGAAACATTCACCACATAAAGAGCACGGGAATGCGCCTTTATTTATAATATATCGACGATGTGTTACTGTTACAATTCGTTCTTTCTCGCCGTTTGAACCATCTGTAAAATAGAAAATTATGAATTAAATTAACTAGGCGTTCAAAATAAATTCAAATTGATTAATGTTTTTTAATCCGAAATCAATAGAAATTAAACTTTCTCGTCGTTAAAAACCACAATATCTTCTCAGTTTAAAAAAAAAACTCCAAGTCCTTCACCTGTTGAACAAATGTTCTCTTTTTCAGTTATTGACTTCTCGTAAACATCCCACATTGGTGGAAGGACCTCTCGTCTTAGTCTTTGCGATTCCATAACGTCTTTATCTTTAATGTCATTCTCTCCGCTTTTGGAATTACTAAATTCGATTAAGTAATCAGCTAAAATACTGGAAGTTGCTCCACGACTCGAACTAAAATCATTAACAAAGCGTAAATTTAATGTATTACTTTAACACTCTTACATTAGGAAAAATATTACCATACCTAACATCCTTCACAGGATCTAAATTAAAGGTTTCTTCTTTCATGAGTACATAATCATCAGGCGATGGTTCGGCAAGTTCAGGTAATGATGCGGTTCTGTTTATTGAAGACTTATCAGCGATTGCATTCGCTATCGAAGCTTCCCCTTCTAAATGACAAACAATTAAATTCCAATAATATAAGCTATTAAAAAAATTGTGATTTTTTGAACCTTTGTCTTCGTCCAATTCTTCGTCTTCATCGTCTTCACTCATACCAACATTTTCACTCGGTGGTGACATCTCAACGTCAGAAATGTTGTTTTCGGATGTTTCTTTCTTGATTTTATCAGTCGGTAATTTTTTATTGTTGATTGAAGGCTAAAACAAAGAAGGCGGTCATTGACAGTAACATTATAAAAAGGGATAAAATGAATGTAGTTCACGTACTTCATCGATAATACTCTCTTTCGGGTTGGTTTTGTCAACTTCAAACTTTTCCTGAACTTCATCGTCGTTCTCTTTGTTTTCTGAATTCTAAAACCAAGACCGATTTCCCAAATAAGCATTAAATACAAGTCGGTATAACGTATAAATAAGAAAAGAATATTAATCACCACAGATCGTTGCGAAGATGAGTTGCAGTTAGAAATACATTTCAACAGGACTACTTCAGTTTGTAAACACGACTCACGGTAACTATAATATTCGTCCAATTTTGTAACACAATTTTTACATATAGATTTAGGTAATTCGTCATTTTGTTCGATCTGCAAAAAACAATTTTAAATGTAGTTTCCAGCTGGATTAAAATATATGTCACACATCTAGAAGTAAAAATCAAACAGAACCTGTGATTGAGAATTACATCTGTATACAAACACATGACACATAATGATAAAACACCACAACTCTTCAAGATTAATAACATGTCAATCTGATACCTCTTATCGAGTACAGTACAAATGAGAAATGACAAGTGGCACAAAAACTCAACACCATTTAGTGGGTAAACTATATCCATCGACTAAACTTACCTTAATCTGCAAACAAACAGTGATTTTCTTCCAAATTTGCGTGTTTTCTTCAAAAATTTCATAAGCTCCATTAACCAATGAAGTCATACATAGTCGACAAAGAAAGTTGAACTTGCCAACCGATACATCAGTCATACTTGCACGGCATTAAATAAAATGAATTTAGAATAAAAAGAAAAGCTAGACTTAAACTAGTGTAATCAAACTACATTACGAAAAATGGGCGTTTGAAAGAAGGTGCAACGTAAACAAATAAACTCAAGCAAGCGCCATGTTTAAAATTGGGCAAGTGTGAGCGCCTCGTGGGGGGAACGTTCCAGTTGAACAAGTTTTTGCGGGACTTTCTTACTGGACCTGGGCACCGATCTACCGAATGTACCAAATTGTCACAGCGGCGCGGAAAAGTTGCATTTTTTCTTAGCAGGTATCAAGTATTTTTTAACGTTTCGGTTACGTTGAGGTTTTCAGTATTTGATATTTCGATAGCCAATTTTTTCTTGAAAAAGTCTCGATTTGGAAATAATTTTGAAATTCGATACAATTATAATTAGGATCTTATTAATTAAAATGAGATAAATCAATTTATAACATTACATGGGAAAATTCAAGGTAAAAATGCAATTATTCATAAATAAAACAAAATGAAAAATCGATAAAGAATTTTGGAAAAATACTACGAAATTTTAGGTAATATATCATGTATTTTCATATACCTTAAAGTGTACAATTGCAGAACAATAGTAGCCCGAAAACTTGGTTCTTGAAACGTTGCGTACCTACCTGCGCATAGCGCATACCTGTCCAATGTATGTACTCTTTACCGTTACTGTTGTTTTTATTTGTTGTTTTATCGAAAACTGAAAACAAGTAATTTAAACAAGTGTTAGAGGTGTTGATAATATGTTATTTTTACAAGTTTTTGAATAATTATTTATGCACATGCAGTGTGAAAGAAATTGATACAAATTATATATTCGGTATCATCTTATACCGCCATATTTCACGGAAAACATGCTTAGTTTAAGTAACACAGACACTAACAATTGTGTTATCTACTTGGAAAATTATTTAGATTGTGTGGAAAATCTGCCGGATGATTTACAAAGGCATTTAACTCGCATGAGAGAATTGGACGTGTCATTCCAAAGTAAGTTATCTGTATTCATTTTCCTTTTAATGCAGGTCATCTGTGCTCATGACGTTTAGGAAAACTAAATCACGTTATCTTTTAAGCTTTTCATTGTTTTCCAAGTCGGTGTGGCACTTTTTAATTATAACATCAGCGTATTCAATGTGTTGATCATAATTTTCAGCTTTCATGAGAGATATTGAGTCATTAGCTACTCAATACAATGAAGCTATCAATGACGGCAAGATGGAGGATACGTGTCGTTTGTTACGAAAAGCTCAATCAATTTTGATATCAGCGCAAGAATTAGGGGATGAGAAATTACAAATAGTGCAACAGTTACAAGATTTGATTGAAAGTCGAACGAGATCTTTAGATAATGACTATAAAAATATAGGTACGGATGATTACATCATTTCTTGCTTTACATTATCGCTTTTTTTTAATGCAAAATATTTTATAGATAATGGGTCGAGAGAGCGAGAAACGGTGGCTTCTGCGAGTACGACATCGATTAGCTCCACGTCTTCGGCTACTAATAACGCGTTAACTGAGATATCGTATAAAGAACCAGTCAACGTGACATCTGTATCTTCTAGCAATGGTAATGGCGAGCAAAGACAAAGTAAACGTGTTCGACGTAGTAGGACTGACAATGACCCTAGTTCAAGCAATGCTGACAATTCATCTAATCAACAAAATCAGCACCATCATCACCATCATCATCATTATGAGCACAGTGGCAGTATACCTATGCCTCGAGCTACGGCTACATTGTTAGTTAATTCGAAAAAACACCCAGCCAATAATTCGATCGCTAATAATAAAAAGAAGAAAAGGAAAACAAAACAAAGCACCGGCCGGACATCGCAGAAAGAAGACGATTCTAGAAATAGTAGAAATAATATAGATGACGACGACGAAGAAGTATCGATTGACCCAGATGAACCTACGTATTGTTTATGTGATCAAATATCTTATGGCGAAATGATTTGCTGCGATAATGACCTCTGTCCTATCGAATGGTTCCATTTTTCGTGTGTTTCTTTATCAAACAAACCCAAGGGTAAATGGTTCTGTCCAAAGTGTAGAGGAGATAGGCCAAATGTGATGAAACCCAAAGCCCAATTTCTCAAAGAATTAGAACGCTATAATCTCGAAAAAGAAGAAAAAGCGCGTTCATATTAATTTTGTTACGTATATCGTGATAACCGCATGTGTTGGAAATGACCAATTTTTACTTCATCTCGAGAATTGAAATTAATATTTTCTTTTGTTGATACGAAATCTTTTACATATACAGACATACATAGAGAAACATATGGCTCAATCGTGTAATACTAGTGTATTTAATGAATACATTTAAAATTTACATACTAAGAGCTTAACACTAAAAAATAATAATTTTTTTAGATCATCAAAAATATTTTTTTAAATCTACATTTCTGCAACATGCTGTATCCTTCAAGAAACGCAACGACAAGGTTTCCAAAATTTACTAAATGCCGATCTGCGATTTTTTTTAAACGACTAGAGCTGAACGTATCGAAAGATTCATGTTCTGATGACGCGTTACTTTTGAAACGAATTTTTTCTACGATCGCAGTGTCACGTAAGCGTTGAATTCTCCCGGTGATGGAGTTACTCCGTCTACGCCATTTGTCGTTGGAGGTTCCTCATTCGAAGGGATGCTGAAATTGTATTTCTGAAGTAGTGATGCTGTGAATAAGAATATATTAGAGCGAGCTAATGTCTGTCCCATGCATCTGTGTTTTCCTAGAAAGAATAAAAAGTAAATTATTAACAAAAATAAGAAGAAATATATAATCGTAATCGTGACCGTTATTTTTGTTATGTTTCATTTTTAAGCATTCAAAAAAATTGTTCTTGTGTTTTTATATATTTAATTTCAAAAAGTTTTATATTTTTTCTCCGTAAAGCGGCATGTATCATATGAAAATAAAAGTATTCAAAAAGAAGGCATCTGAATGATTTACCGTATCCAAAAGGCAAATAGTTATCGGGCACATATACTTTGCCTTCAGCGTCAATAAATCTATCAGGTCTGAATACTTCAGGATCATCCCAAAATCGTTTATCCATGAGTACACCGTTAAAGTTAGCGATTACCATGGTATCCTACGAACACATTTTAAATCAGTTTTCACAATAGAATTATGGGAATTTGTTTTCAATAAAATCTGTATATGTACCTTTGGAATGTTATACCCTTGTAAAGTGGTGTCACGAAGAGCTCTATGAGGGATACTAAACGTTCTACCCATAAATACTCGCACAGATTCCAATACTATAGATTCCACGTAAGGCATGCTAAAAAAATATAATTTCAATTAATACCAAGTTTCAGGGAAGTATAGTTTTACCAACGAATACCAGAAAAAGTGATTACTTTGGACGATCGTTTAAAGTTGGCATTCTTTCCTTGCCTACCACTCGATCAATTTCATCCTGAGCTTTACGTTGTACTTCGGGGTACAATAACATGTACAGGAAACCAAATCCGAGTGATTTACTTGTGGTTTCAGACCCAGCCATAAACATATCCATACAAATTGCCAAAAGCTGGGATTCTAAATAATAAATTGAATATGTTAATTTTCCATTTGAACTTTTCAAAATTGGTGGACAAAAATGAACTATTCTCAATAATTAAGAGAAAAAGACTGTTGAAAATAAGAAAAAAGAAAATTCGTTCTGGAAAAAATATAAAAATTTTACAAAACTTTCAGAAATCTTCATTCAAGTAATTTTCAAATTCTTGGTCAGTATGAATAGGTCAGTAAAGCAAAATAAAAATTGTCTCAGATATTAAAGATATCGTAATTCGAGAAGAAATGAAGTTATCTAACATACAAAAATGAAAATGAATCGATTCATTCTATTATACTTTACGATATAAGAATGTTTTAGTTAAATGGAGGACAAGGAAGGACTAAATCTCTGATACTCATAATTGGTACATAGTAATTAATAATAACATACCAGAAAAACTTGTGCCTTTATTTTGCGAATGTAACATTTGCAAATAAACATCCATTAAATCACGAGGTGAATTATGCTGAAAAGTATCTTTGTGGTTGTCAAGTTCAGCCTATGAAAAAAGAAAAGATATTTACGAAAATAAATACCTACTTTAAATTTTCAGACGAATTTACCGATTACAGTTAGATAGGTAGTTAATAAGTACCTTGAGAAATTTCCAAACTTTTTCATGAATCGAAACGAACGATTTGTAACCGGATTTCTCCGGAGCGACGAATCGTAAAAATGGAAACTGGCTAAAAAGTGTGCCGACCATATCGATATTGGCGAAAAGTTCCGTCAATAGAGACTGTAAGCTTTTCAATTCTCTATCTTCAGGACTATATCTGATACTAGCCAACATGGACCATAAAGTATTCAACACGTAAACGCTAAAAGCATCTCGCATCGGTACAACAATTCCTCCATTATTATCACTTTCAAGTTTAAGCTTCTGATCAAACATATCAACTAGAGAAGCAGCCTCTGTCTGTACAAGATCAGACATAGTTTTTTTGCCAAATCCGAATTCTCTCAAATGACGCATGACGAATCGCCGTTGCTCTTGCCAAAATTCCTCATCGGTCAGTAGAAGCCCTGGAATAAGAAGTGTGTGCAAAATTTTCGCATGTAATCAACATTTATGGAACACGTTACACAACTGCAGTTATGATTTGTGTACGTGCATATCTATCGATTAGCATTATAAAAAGTGAAACCTCTCCGTGTTCCCCATGTTCTCGTTTCATAGAACGGTCCTTGCGGTCTTCCGTCTAATTCTTCTTTGGTAAGCATTTCTTTGATAGCTTCATATCCGAAACATACCACTTGTCTATCTTTGCCGACACGTAGGCCTACTATTGGCCCGTACATACGAGCTAATTCAGCGGTTGCTTTATATAAATAACCGGTTTGATCGCGTAGTTTTTTCACCGCTAACATACTCCCCATTATTGGGAGCCATTCGGGACCTTCAAAAAAAATAAAGATTAGTAGAACACAACTTGAAAAACTGACTTCTTAATTAATAGATACCTAAATTGATTCTATGTCAAATTAAAATTAACGCATTTAAGATGCCGGATTTTTGACATCAGTATATGATAAGCTATTCCTCCATTACAGACAGTGTTATCAATATAACAATTAGTTAAGTAGGTCTAGGCACCTAATTACCTACCTACTTATTCCGCTGAAATGACTGTAATAAAATAAATAATCAAAATCCAAGTAAAGTAGCAAAATTTTCAACGGTTGTTAAATTCAATTTTAAGAAGACATCAGACATTCGGGCAGTCAAATTTTACAATCCTCATTTCAAAGGTGCTAAAGTACATTGTGAAATCGACAAGTTATATTCATATTTTTCTTTAGAACAAATTGTAGGTATCGCCGCATACATAATAAAAAAAAGGAACACAAAGAATTCTTCTTAAAATGACTGAAGAAAACGAATGTCAAATATTAGAAACAATCAAAATTTTGAAAACGATAAACAACGATAAAATGATTTTGAATTCGAAATACTAAATTACAATCTAGACCTACATTAATGTGTAGGTGGTAACTGGATACCATTTCCAACTTTTCATCACCACAATAGATCAACGAAACCAAAGCAAACATCCTTAGGAATCGAAAAATTTCCAAATTCAAATAATTACAATTGAATATTGTTCAAAGGGCGTTTGTTTTAGAATTTTGACTTAAACCACCTAGAATATTAATCAACTACACCTCTGTGATGAAAGTCACTTCTATATACCTGGTGGATAATTTTTCGGTTTTCTTGTATCCAAATAAGCTAATAATATCAAAATGAAAATGAAAAACAGCGCGGCAAACCACATTTTCAACAGGTATTTTTTCCAATTCCGATAATTTTTCCGCCTGGGAACTTTTATTTCCGCATGAGAGCAATGCACTGCCGTAAATTGCTACTGAAAATAAAAAAAAAAAATACGGATGAATAATCATTAAATTCATGATCCATTAGTATTATAGATCATTAAATTCATATGAATTGATTAAGCTCTCAAGTTCACGTGAGATACCTAAATTTTACAAAACGTGATGTGCAGAGAAAGTGAAAGCAAATGGGAGGACTAGTTTTATAATCCGGATTCTTCTTCCGTTCATTCCCCCATTTCTCATCTAAAATAACGTAATCGCCGAGATGTTTATAGTCAAATATTGAGAATATGTTGCCTTATTACTTGCATATCCTCTTTTCTCGAATTACGCAACTTATATCTTTTTCTCAAGTTAGGTGTATTAGTTTTGTTACGCAATTTATGCACCGCAACCAGTTTCTACATTTCTTGCGTGTCAGCACATCAAATTAATAAATAAGTGTACATATTTTGGTCTTGCGTTTAGAAAAATATCTGCCAAATTTTGGTAGGTAACTAAATAGAATCAACAAGAGTTAGTGTAGTACATCATAATAATTAAAAATTAATTATATAAGAGGTTTAACACGCATTCAAATATTGATATTTTGCGTTACTCTGTGTAAATAGAAAAATGGAGATGCAACTTTGTAATGCACCGTAATCATATAATAATTCTATAAACGTATCTGAACATGATCGTATTCCATTCGTATTTATTAATACGTATTTTGCATGCACCAGAAAAGCGGTTAAGATGTCACGTGTGTTCATTTATTCATTCGCCAATACAATTTAATAAAGCACGTGACTAACAGTCACGATGAGATCGTAATTAGAATAAGTAAATTATCGTTTTATTTAATTGAAAATTAATTTATGAAGTCGCGATTGTAATGCATTTTTTTCGCAAACTGAAAGGTTATTTTCAACAACTGAAAATTGAATGCTTTTGTTTGTAAAGTAATTTTTTAAAACGATGTACGAATTATTATTATTACGCGTATAGGTTCGATTTTATTTCTATTCATCATCTTGAAACTCTTAACTCCTTTGAAAGATGAAATATCAACTTCTCAGATTAAAAAAACTTGAAAATAAACAACATATGAAAAATTGATTTTTGAAGAATACCTTAATCTTTTAAAGAACACCAAAAATGCCACTGAATAGTGTGTTTTATTAAGCATAATTAGGAAAATAAAACAGCAAGCATAAAACTAAAAATTCACTGTTTCAAGCTTACCTGTCACTAAAGGATCACAACACGGTAAATAAAATCTCAACACTAATAAAAAGATTGGTAATCTTAATGAGTGATGCACTGTAACTGAAGTACAATTCTATCGCGCGATACCACTTTTGAAGTAATTTCGTTTTTTCCAGCGTCCATCCCAACCACTCTGGATTTGATTTGTTACAACTTTCACCCGCGTACACCGTCCGTCCAAAAACAGCATACGATCGTTTGATTTTCACGTTGATTTTTGTCATTCCCATTGCATTTTATTTCATACAGGTAGATAGATAGGCGTAATGATTCAATTCTTACTCTCCCCCCTCCCGCCTTTCCACAAATCATTTTGCGAATTAATAATTTGATTCCAAGAGGAAGTTACAGTTTGCTAAATTTCTTTAAGGAACTGGTTCTATGAACTTGTTATTTAAGAGTAAACAATAACGAGAGCTTCTTGGCGCATGAGAACTACATGTCATGACGTTAAATTAGTTTATATAATTTTCACGAATTAAGTAGGTCTGATCATACGACGCGTACGTGATTTTTCTGACGTACTCTTTTTCTTGAAGAAAAATTCTTTCTATCATAGATTGCTTTAACCGAACAAAGTACACAGTAACCCGTACACCCCTCAAGTTTGTAATTTTGACGAATTTTTCTTTTTCAGTACACGAATTAAGAAAACACAACAAAAAAAATGCAAAACAAACAACTTTATAAACAAATAATTTATTTACACAAAATTATTCGGATTTTTTAGTTCTTCCTTTTTTGGCAATAATAGCTGACCTTTTTTGCGATTCCAAAATAGAACTAGCTTTTTTCAAAGCGACCTGTAAAACGATATTCATCAATAGTAACTATTTACTGCTAATCTGAAGTTGACAATGTGAGACACGTACTTGAGTAAGATCTTTACGATATTTGCTTCCATTTAAATAACGTCTAAGTTTGTACAATGATCGACGAGGGCCAGCAGACATAGTCACAGATATGTTGGCTTTGCCAGGTTTATTCTGTAAAGAAATATATTTATTAAATTCGCATGCATCTAGAGGATGAGATAGAACACAACTTAAATAACAAATTATGAATAACCATTCAGTGGTGGGTGGTGATATACATTGTCATCATATAATGACAGACACAAATTATTGTATCATCATAATTCATTACTAAAAGTTCAGTGGTGGGTGGTGATATACATTGTCATCATGTAATGACAGACACAAATTATTTTATCATCATGATTCGTTACTAAAAGTTCAGTGGTGGGTGGTGATATACATTGTCATCATGTAATGACAGACACAATTGATTTTATCATCATAATTCGTTATTAAAAGTTCAGTGGTGGGTGGTGATATACATTGTCATCATGTAATGACAGACACAAATTATTTTATCATCATGATTCGTTACTAAAAGTTCAGTGGTGGGTGGTGATATACATTGTCATCATGTAATGACAGACATGA
>FIZR01029669.1:0-59354 GCA_900060175.1 Ferrisia virgata
TTTTTTTTTTTTTTTTTTTTTTTTTTTTTTTTTTTTTTTTTTTTTTTTTTCGAAAGCACGCTATGTAATGAACGAGGGAGAAAAACTTTGGTGCGAGATAAAGAGATGTATAACTTTCGTTGTATATTTGTCTTGTTTTAAAACACGACCCCATAATTACTGTGATGAGATTTGCGACGGATTTATTCTGCCTACTTTTCGCATATTTATCCGACTAAAAGCCTCGGCCTCGGTGTGAATTTATACCACGAAAAGGAAACCTAGCTCTCGCTACTTTCAAGCCCTACGTTTTTGTTGTTTGTTTTTTTCCCTCTTCTCCGCGTGTTGGCGTGGTTTTTGTCAATTTACCGCGCGCTTAAGGCCGACGATTTTGAGATATCAATCTTACGTTAGTCTACAATGATGATCGCAACCGGTTGCCGGTAAGTTTCGTAAAAATTCAAGTGGTTTGTATGTATTTTTCCATTCTGGCGGGTATTTGTTCGTCGAGTATCGTTTCCTACTTGAAAAAGTTTTTCGAACGAGGGCGTACCTCCTGCTCGTTTGTATTCACGTGTATACGTATTTTTTAAACGTATATAATAATCATTCCTTCTCATATTCTTCAACACCAGATGCGATGCATAGCGTAAAAAGAAAGCTTTGGAGTGATTTAAAAACATGTGTTGTTTTTAAATGGCAATTTCGATAAACGTAACACGTCTTGAAAATGTATAGTACGTACGTATGTATATGCGTATGATGTACTCGTAATATGAATGCGTAGTTGATGGAAACGTATGGCTTTATTTCGTTCTGTAATTAATAAAAGGTCTCGTGAAATGTGCTTTTTTTCTTACACAAGTTTTTATCCTGGCGGGTTGATAACAATCGTTTACGATGGTTTCCAAAAACAGATTTCTATATTGTGTGTATTCATCGAGGAAATGAATTAAGTAATGAAATGCGTATTGCAATTTTACGGTTCGAAAACCTGCAGATGCGTTAACAACTCGAATCAAAGGCTACCAAAATCGCTGGTCGCTACACAGAGTACTCGTATGAAACGTTGAAAGTATCATACGTTCAATTATTCATCAGTAAAATGCATAAGCTCGCCTGGAACCTTTTTTTTGGAGGTGAGGGGTGGTTAAAATTTGAAAGGAGATAAACGGGCAGCATCATTATGCTATGGATAATTATCGCCAGGGAGAAATTTTTCAAAAAGTTTTCTCAAAAATTAATGATAGCATGAATCCTGAGCGAAATGAGGGTGAAATTTTCAAAGAATAGCGAAAAAGAGTCGTTCAGAAGCGTTGAAAATAAATTGTTTTAATTTTTATAAAATTTTCGTGAAGGGGGAGGGGGGCTTAATGATTTTCCAGTCCCCCGTTGTGTACGCCAATGATGGAATGGTAGAATGATATCTTCTTGAATATTTCAGCAGTGAACAATTGGAATCTATGAAAATTTCTATTTAAACCTGAAAAAAAAATTATGTTTTCAATTTTTTAAAGAGCAATGAAGGTTTAAAAAATGTTCGTTTCTTTTATGTCATATGGGAAAAAAAATCTTGAAAATCCAATTGAAACCTTGAAAGTGAGATGCAGCTCATTCGTCATCGTAGGTTTGCGTTTTTTCCTGTCTCGAAGGATGACGCGTATCTATGAGATATTTCTCGATTTTTGGCATATTTGATTATCCTTCGAATTGGCTGCCGAATCTGTGGTGACAAACTAGTATAATTTTTTTCAACTTCTGATTGGCTTTCTTCAGTTTCTTCCTTGGGCTTGCCTACGTGAACATACCTTATTCTCTCAATTTCTCTTTCTATTATGAGCGATTTATGTACTCCAGTTTGTATCGAAAACACATAAAATTTCTCACGAGGTTAAAAAGAATTTCAGTCCTGGTGTAATGCGATGCATTTGAATAATTTTTACTTGATTTTTTTCTTGTTGCGCATCAAACGAAACTTTTATTTTTGTGAAACTCTATCTTACGGACCATCAGCTTTTCAATGGAAAGTTACTGATTTTTGTGTGATTAACAAAGTATAGCCTTTGTGTTCACGAAAGGATTTTTATACTGTATACATTTCGTTCAAATTCACTCGGAGTACTGTACTACATGTTATCGAAATAGGGATATTTAGCAGATAGTGAAAGTAGTAAAAGCAATGAAAAAATTGAAGTAGGAAAAAAGTGAAAAACTTAAAGATACGAAATATTTCTTTTTGTAAGTAGGTAGATATATATCATAGGGTGGGCCGAATTTTGCTTTTTCTCGAGATTTCTGCAAACGGCGGTGTAACAATAATTGCGAAATGACCTCAAAGGAATGTGGTAAAAATTTCAACCCCTCAGCTCAATTTTTTAAACTCGTAAAATTCACTAAAGTTCGACGGGTTTCAAAAATTTTCAAAAAATTGAATAAAAAATTTGTTTGAAAATTTTTTCTAACCAGTAAAATTATTATGCATATTTGAATTCAACATGATCAATGTTGAGAAGTTTTTGTCATTTTCTTTGGTTTTTTAAAAAAAAACCATAGACGATTTTTCAGGGGTGCTCAAATAATGGTTATTTCGTGTTTTTTCAAGAATTTTTTCACATTACTAATTTCTTCTTTTTTTTTTTAGTAAATTCTTAGTGAAATAGGCCGAGTGCACTTACCTTCGTTCATTTAAGATCTGTTTTCCTTAATTTTTCCTCTTTATTCAAGGGTTCTTAATTGGTATTCCAGCATACAAAAGTACAGTATAAATCGTTCAAAAAAAGGGGGGAAAAAATGAAAAATGTGATGAAATTTTTTTCAAAAAATCATTTTCTCAATTTTCAACAAATTTATTTTACCTGGTGTATAATCACATGTGTTGTTTTGTTTTATAATACGAAGTTTTTTTCATTTGAAATTTTTTCTGCCCTGGGATGAATTCGATTTCGTGGATTTTTCCATTAGGAGAGGGAAAAAGAATTGAAAGATTTCCAAAAATTTGGCGAGAAAGTAGTGATTTTTCAAAAAAAAAAAAAAAAAAAAATTGTTCGATACCCTACGAAAGCTTTTGCGAGAGTTCGTGCTGAAAGGCTCGTTCTATATTGCTCTATAGAGAGTTTTTTTTTCACCATCTGTATCCCGTAGATAGCTTAGATACGTACATAATGCTTGCAACCCTGACTCGACCACCTTGTGTTCTCAATTCAATGTCTATTCTATACCTATACCTAATACCTATGGCTTGTGCCACGATTATATAACGTAGCGCGTGATCTAAAAAAAGACGTAAATTTGATATTTAATCGATAAGTGACGAGTTAGATGTTTATTATCGATGAAAGTTTTTTTTTTTATTTTTATTTTTTGTTTACTGGGAAATAGCAGCTTGCCGTATTTTGTTACCGGATTTTATGTAAGTATAAAGAATTTCGAGTTTTTAGGCAGGTGGTTTTGTAGAAATAACTGGGTGCCCGCTTCTGTAACATACGTATAATATGGACATGCGGGCTGAAAAGATTCGACGACGAGTTTCTTTACCTTAAAACTGTACACGATAATTGAAAATTTTCGCCAAGAAAATGATTAAATTAAAAATACTAGTAAGTTCGTACGTGTAGCGTATGATACAGGTGTTATATGCTGTATACATTAAAACATCGAATTACCTACTGTAAACTATATAATTTGCCTTCCTCAAAATTATGTACTTTATGTATTAATTATCTGGTTTTGAAGATGGTTACGAATAAAAATCATTTTCAACGATCGCGATCGTCTCAATCATACTGTAGCAGCGAATAACATAGCAGAATTCGCGTAAAGTAAAAAAATTAGGTACCTACCCCACTCGTTTGGTATTGATAAAAAGTCTACGCATATGTTTGAATTTGAACATGATTTTGCAAAGAGAAATAGAAGCGAGAATTTGTCGATATTATTTTCAAGAAATGCTTTTGCCAATTCTCATTTTGTATTGTTATCTTGGTATAGAAGAATCGACGACAAATTGGATTATTTTGTTGTTATTTTTCTTTGTTGCGTAAGTTTCCTAGAGTAAGTGAAAAATAATATTATAGAGTACTGAAATATATTGGCCTTTTTTCAGAACATCCTATAAGCGTATCCACGATTTTTTTCTTTCTTTCTTTTTTTTTTTCTTACAAGAATAGCGTTTGAATTTTTACGTAGCTACGTAATAAGTATGTGAAAATTTTGGATTCGTTGATGGTGTAGAGAAAATAGATAACATTTTTTTTTTTTTTTTTTTTTTTTGAAAAAGTAATTTGATAAATTGCTTTGTATAGTTTTAATGTTTTGAAGTGTTTGTTCATTCGGATAATATGCTATCGTGTGGAAGAATTACCCAATTGTAATTTCGTGTTTCGCAGCCTTAGTTGGTAATGATTATTGACGTGTCCGGTTGCCATGCTTATGACTAAGAAACTGATTCGAGGAAAATAATCGTATCAACTTATAAGCTGAGTGATAAGTATAAGTAGGTAACTGTTGGTTGAGGTAGAGTGTAGTATTTATGTAATTTAAAAATACATTCGAGTAAGTATAATATTTACGAATGGAAAATATGATTATGAAAAATTTTTATTTTGTATCTCATTTGCGAATATTCATTCGCGAATACTCGTAGATGATATACATATATTTTCTGAATATATAGAAAACTGGAAAATTCACGTTTAAGAGATCTAATGGAGTATTATTTGATTTGGAAAGAAAAAAAAAAAAAAGAAAAAACGTACGTACTTCGGTAGATATTCGCGCGTTATACTTTTTTACAGTTCACTGATTGCGAAAAATCATATTGTTAAAAGATTCTTTTATGTGTTTCGGGGTATCATATGTTACTATCTTCGGGAACGTTATAACTCCATAAGTCGTTATAAAAGGAAATAAAAAAGAAGAAATTCTCGCAGACAGGAAGAGAGATTGGAAAATTTTGACGCTAGGATGTTTTTTCAACGTGATGACAGACGAATGGCATTTTTCTCGCTTTATTTTTATTTCTTTTTTCTTTCGTTTTTCCCGTACAAGTTTTACGCCTTGTGTGAAGAAGCAAAGCTCTAAAATACATCGTGGGGTAGTTTTTTTTCCTTCTTGAAGAAAGCGCCTGTTTGTTAAATTTTCGATGGCGTATAATTATTATTCCCGAACTACGGCGACGATGTGATTCTTATTTTTCTTCACCGATTGAAAATCATGTCGAGTTTAATTTCGCTTTTGATGAAACGACACAAGATATACACAGCGTCTACGTACATAATCGATGATGCTAATACAGAATAATGTAATTTAATTACTACGACTTTTGCAAACTGAAATGCCAATTATAGATACCCGTGTCAAAATTTACAACTTTTTGGGGGAATTTCTGCCGCCCTTGTGACCATGATTTTGAAATTAAAACTATTCTCATCTATGCTAACTTAGTTGTTAATAAAATCTAGAAGAAGAGGAGGAAATGGAGAGAATTTCTGATTTATATCGATATTTTTGAAAATTATTACTATTAATTATGTCGTGAATTTTTAGATTTTTTTTTTTTTTTTAAAGTGCGTGTTAAAAATCTCCAAACCCAAAGTTCCAGTTTCTGAAATGGGGCTATCGAGCTGGATTGTGACAACTATTTGATCCCTTGGCCGACCTTTCGAGATGTTTTAGGTATTGATGGATGATGCCGATTTACAAAGCTACATTTTTGTCTTGAGAGTTAAATATTTATAATTAGTTTCGAAATTCCGAAACACGCATATTTAAAACTTCATGTATCGATGCTGATACCAAATTCCAGGACAGAAGTTGGATCAAGTTTTCATAAATTCAGATCTACACATTCAAAAGCTCGTAAATTGGCATCAATAATGCCCAAAATTTAGAATTTTAGGCCCCCACTCGGAGCTCAATTTAGATTCTAGAATGAAATGGTTTTTGAATGGAGTTGGGCATCCCTACAAAACCGCAGAATCTGACTCGTTTGATTTTTAGCTCGATAGAATTTATATCTTGCTCAATGGCTCGTATAATGAGCGTAATTTAGTGAGTTTTATTGCCATGGACGCATAGAATCGAAATATATTACTCCTCTCAACCTCTAAAAGTTGCTCAAAATATTCACAGATTCTAGGAAAGTTGATTGAGTGACTAAGTTCCCCTTTACTGTTATGAATTTCAATCGAGTTTGAACTATTTTTAGGCTGTTTATCTATGTCGTATTGTCAATGCAAAACAAGCTGTTCTGGTCTATCGACTTACGGCCGATAAGGGGAAAGGGATATCAACAAAATCCGTTTTGGGGTTCTAGAAGACCATTACAACCATTTTTGGTCATGCCAGATATTTATATCTATCTTCTTTCTCGAAACTAAAAATCATTTGTTCCGTTTGGTATTCACCAAATTTGAGAAATAGGCTTTCATCGACAACGGATTTGATATTTTGGGGGTGCGGTTGACCTCGCCTTAAAATTCAGTTATACCTAAATTCGAAGGATGAGGTGCTGAGAGGTTAAAATCGCAAACATTTTTACTTTTTAAGCAAATAAATAGACAGTCCGAAGTTGTACAACATATCCAAAAATCAGCTCCCTAGGTCAATTAGGAAGGGAAATATGGGGGTTTCGCCTCTTTTCTTGATCTTGCAAACGGGATGTTCTTCCCCTATTTCCCCTCCAAATTGAGCTAGGAAGTTGAAATTTGGTATGTAGATTTAGTATAGGTCCTAGATGTGCCTTTATAAAATTTTGACTACCAATTTGAGCTTTATTTGTCTATTTTCTAAAATAACGTAGAATGTAATAGTTTTATTATTAGGATGAAAGAGTTTTTTTTTAATTTGTGTGGAGTATTTGTTTTTTTTTTTTTGTGAAACTTGATTCAAAATCTGTAGTGATAATATCAATTTTTCATACTTGCGTATTTTTTTCACATAATTTTTCAATTTTTATTCATTTATACGATGTATTGAAGCTTAGCGGTTTGAATTTGAATAGTATGTACCTGTACGTATTGCAGTGGTAGGTACTAGGTAGAGGTACCTAAGTGAAATGTTTACCGCGGAAAGAGCAATAATAAATTGTATGCAATACTGAAGATAAGAATTGTGTAAAAGTAGTAATGGAGAACCATTTTATTGATATATTACATCTTTTTTAATATATCGTTTTTGTACGAATATTTTCCGTTTTACGCCCGATATAAAGATAGCTTCTTTTGCGTGAAATTGATTTCATCGTTTCTTATATATGTACTGCTCGCCTGTATTTCTCTTACTCACTCTCACACCCCCTTGTTTTCACTCTCTTTCTCTTCCTTTCCTCTGGTTCACGTTGTTCGAATTTATAATATATACTTGGATATATATAAATTCGCGAGAAATCGTTTACAACAACATTTCTCTTTGGAAAGATACAATTCAAAAGTTTCTATATTTTCGATGTTTTCTGGAGGGTGTTGTTTTTTCGCGAGAGTTTATTGAAAAACACAACTTCGATTTGTTTCGATTTCAATGAGTTTGGTTTCGGTTTCCTTTTTAACCAACGATATGTGTGAACTTGTCTAAAGGAAATGTTTTCTCGCGTTTAATTTAATTTCTGTAAATTTTCAATTTATTAAATTAAGATGGCCGTTTAAATCGAACGAATTTTTCGCGACTAGAAGTTTCACGTTGATTTCCAGTGCTGGAGGAATGAGTACACGCCACCAAACGCATCTGTACGTTTTAGAGTGAAAAATTCCGGAGTTTTTCTTAGCTTTTTTGTCTGATAAAAAAAAATATAGGTAGTGTTTTTTTTTTCATTTTGAACCATTGTTGAAATATATGAGTCTCCAGAGTGTCTAGACTACGTACTTTTCTGCTAAAGTACTCGTATACCTGACATTTGGCTCAACATGTTGTTTAACAAATTGTTCTCGTGTAATTGTACAATAGTACTTCTGTGTACTGGTATCTAATACCTTTGTATAAACATCTGAGAAAAAATTATAATAATTTTCAGCATGTGAAATCAATAAATGAAGGGGAATTACGCGTATAGTGTAAAACTGACCCTGAACACTTATTGTGAAATATCTACTGCGAAAGTACCTAGTACGTATTATAATTAGGAGACAGATTTCTGCTGCACCAAAATTACATTGTGATGTAAAAATATCGATAGGTATCTTATTGAAACAGCGTTAAAATTTTGTTGTCTACTTAAAATTGAAATATATGTTGTGGGACAATTAATTTTTGATGCTAAATAAATTCCGGAGGTACCTATTTAATTTTTATAGCTTTTCCTTTTTTCGTATGAATTTAGATATGTAAATAGGTGGGTACAGAATGAGGAATGACGAACAAAAATTCATCAATTCCTACTTTTGAAATTGAAAAAAAAAAAAAAAAAGGGAAATACGTTTTCATTTGTACGTACCTCTAGCTACCTATCTATCAAAGAGTTGGTTGTCCCAATTTAAATACTATTTAAAATGGTTTCGTAATGATGGCCAAATAGCTAACCATTAATTTATTCATCAATAATGATTGGTTTTGTAGTATGGTTTGTTTTACAGTGTTTCAAACTTTGTATCGTTTTCAAATTGTTTTGTAATGAACAAAAAAAAAAAAAAAATTGAACTGGAGATAGAAGAGAATTTCATTTACCAAAAAATACTTTTCCTGCTACAATTTTATACCACTTTTGTTGAATTGAAAGTACCGTTTATAATTTTTACATGATAAACCTATTCAATGGTGATCCTTTGGCCAAACTTTTAACTATTTACAGTTCAGTTTCAATTCCTGTCAAAAAATTGATGAACTTTTAAATAGTTGTAGATATAGGTAGGCATCTATGCATACCTGCGTAGAATTAGGTTTGCATCAAATTAAAGGTTAAACTTTTATCTTGGCGTTAATTTATTCTATTTTTCGTCTTATTTTTTCATTTTTTTTTCGGACAATTTTTGAATAATAACTTGGACGAATTGAGTTTCCGATTTTGCACCCTGCTTTTGACAGTTTTATTACGCGATATATTATAAAAATGAAGGAAATCTATTCATAAGTGAATATTTAATTACGTTGGAACTGGAGTATATAGCTTCATGTTAACTTACCAAGGTTCGTATATAATTAAAAATACAATTATAAATAGATTTTCTTCATTTTTGTAATATATTGCGTAAAACTGTCAAGTACAGGGCGGAATTTCGGTCCGTTAAATTAATATTTCAAAATTGTCCTCAAAAAAAAAAAAAAAAAAAAAAAAAAAAAACAAAAAAATTGCCCCAAAAAAAAAAAAAAAAAAAAAAGAAAAAAAACGAAAAATACAGCGAACGAGCGAGCGAGCGGCGAAAAAATTGAACAAATCAGAAATGTAAACAAAATACATACGACGAGTGTATTGCCCTTAAGAAACGTTATTTTCTCGTTTCGATTGATTTCTTAGCGTAGGCCGTTCGTTTATTTATATGTAAAAAGAAGAAAAGAACTCGTAATAATTTTATAAAAATGTCTTAGACATTGTATAATGCATATGGAAGAAAGAGTATTTGAATTATTTTCTACACTAGTTACGATTTTATCGAGGCGAATCCAGTTTTTTTTTTTTTTAGTCCGGACCGCAAAACTGACTCGTGTTGACTCATCTACTGTTGCTAGAGCTAGTTGAGGCCAAGAGGTCGTCGTCTCTTTTATACAGTTCTTGATATAGGAGTAAGGAAGACGACCACGACAGCAAAGATTGAATATTTTGGGCAATATAAGTACAAACTATCTGTGAATGTAGAATACATTTTAGTGTCCGGAAGTGGGCGACAGTGGGCAAAACCTGCCAGAACAAGATAAAGCAATTATGTCCTGTTTCCTCCTCGCGCTGCCCACGTTTAGAATTGTTTTTTCTTCTGCTCTGAACTTTCCCTCGTTGAAGTTTTCATTCGGTTGGATCTAGGTAGTCGGTATCCATCTACTACTAGGTGATTGATAATTTTAAAAAGTAGGCAGAGCTACCCTACCTAATATGCGTAATTGCCGCCGGTGTAGGCATGATTTGTTTTAATTTTAGCATATTTACGAATATATAATTTCGACTGGTATAACGGTAGGTAGGTAGGTAGGTACGTATATATTATGAGATTTTGGCCTGTGTGAGATTTTTCTTTTTCCAGAATGGTGAAATTTTTTGCTTGGCGTTTTGAAATATTTATTGCAAAAATAGCACAATGATCACGTTGAAAAGAGATATCATCTTTGTTTATGTAGATAATTTAAATGGAAGGTATACTGCAGAAGGGCGATAGTTAACGACGATAAAAACCACGCCTAATACGCGTTGACAATGTTTTGCATTGGCGTTAAACAGGGAAATTGGGAAATATTTATATTGGAAGAAGTGTAGAAATCTTTCATATTAGAAGCCATAAATTTTAATACTGGTTTACTGAGAAAATTTGACCCTAAAATCTTGCTTTGCTAGATACGACTTGAATACAGTCTTGTTTTCAGCGAATTTTCTTGGCGTTGGCTTTAATTTAAATTCTTTATAGTGAAAGGGCTGTTTAAACATAAGGCACGTTTCAAACAATAAATTCTAGTCCGTTTGCTTTCGTGTAGTTGTAAAAGCAGCCTTGTTTGTGTATCAGGGGCGGTTTTTGTGTTCTCGCAGGTTTTTTTTCCTTCTCACTCCTCTTGTTTTTTTTTTTTTTTTTTTTTTTTTTTTTACTGTTGCAGAGCATATAGACTTTTTCTTGTGTTCCAAACTTTTGTATCATTCTTATATTATGTGTGATGCTAGTAGACTAACAAATAGAACGTTGTGCGTTAGTTTGTTTATTTGTACGCTGCCGTGTGTAAGTATGATATGTGCTTGCATGCGCGCCTATTTTTATATTTTTTTTTTATTTTTTTGTTTTTACATTTTGTCGCTTTTTTTCCGAAGGTGTAGATATTAATTTTTTTCCGCTGCTTTATTTTCATTTATATAGGCACTGTCATTCGTTCAGTTTTTACTTTTTTCTTTCTTTTTTTCGAAACAATAGTGTCGATTTCGAATCACCTGTGGAGATGGTGGTGTTTTTTTTTTTGAATTTGCTCGAATAGAAGGTGTTAGTCTACCCACATATTACTAATACAGGTGTTCAGTTCTTCGTATTAAAAAAAATAAAACTAAACTGAAATGCAGATTATTCATCTAAGCGAGCAGTTTAATTAGCCTGATTAACCTACTTAATTTTTTCAAGGAAATCCAGACCTGTATGGTATATCGAAACGCGGATACGTGAAAAATGAGGGGAGGTTACTAAATTCGTATGAGGGCCTTTTAGAGCTTCTTGTTGGTAATTTTCAATTTTCAAATATAAGGATGTACCATCTGTGTAAAAGTATTTTTTTCCCGTCACGTTTGTACGGTTCATAATATGGTACTTGATTTTTCAGTCCTTTCGTATTCTTAATAATTTTTTGGAATAACTGATTGGAAAGGAAGTAAGTAATGGGATGCTATTAGAAAGAGTGTAGGGAAAGGTAAGTGAACATAAAACGGTTCAATGGTTCAAATAGTAGGATAGTCACTTTAGTCCTTTGAACGTGTCGGTGTAAATCGCAATTTTTTATTTTTCGACCCTTTCAATGGCATTGAAAATCAGCGCAAAACTGGTTTAGTTCAAGAGCTGTGGCTATTACTTCTTTTAAGTCCATTTCTAACATTTTTTAACGACCAATTGATCTCAAAAATGTGAACTATGAGAACGAAATGAAATGGTTGATATTTTAAACGTGATTGGTACAATTTTTTCTTTGTTTTTTGTCCAATGTTCATCACCTAAAACATTTTCTTCAATTTTTTCAGCGAAATCAGATCACTTCCTTTTATGGTTTAGGCAATTTTTTCACACGAACATTCAAGTGTGATCCTTTCTTCAAAGTTTAGAATCGCATAGCTACATAAGTTTGAACATTTTTATCTGAAATTATTTTTAAACGTTAATTGAAACTTAAAGTAAACAAAGTGGAGACTTATTTTTTTAATTTTCTTCAACATTTCAACTTAAAATCATAAAATCACCCATATTCTTATTTTATCTTTAGGGTTCTCCTCCTAAATTTATGAATGTAATTGATTTTTTATCAATTATTGACATTTCAACTTTTCACGTGATATAATGCAACTGCATATCATCTAATGAACCCGAGATATATAATCCTAAGCCCGTAAGTATTTTACCTCCCCCTCCCCTCCTGTTCCGGCAGAAGTCCAAATTTCATAGAAAAATTGCTTAGTATTTTTTTAATTCTTAACGCTCAACTTTTTCGTCAAACATAATCCAACTGTAGATGGTCCCAATCTGTCAACACAGGATTATTAGCAGTTGATGGCCAACTGCAGACTGTCAAAAGTTGACTATAATAATAGACCATCAAGATTTAATCTGTCAACTCTTGATGGTCCAGTTCCATCAACACTTGATCATTAACAGTAGATGGTCAATTGTGGACTGTCAAAAGTTGACTAACAATGGTGAACCATCAATACTTGACCATTAACAGTAAATAGTCAACTGTGAACTGTCAAAAGTTGACCATCAATAGTGGACTATTAAAATCAGGACTGTCAATAGTTGTCCATCAGTATTCAGATTACTAACATCTTGAACGTTAACTTGAATGTTGGGGGAAAAAAATGCTAAACAAATTTTCAATATTATTTACTTTATCACTTCTGCAATTCCAGCAGAAGTCCAAATTTCATCTGAAATTATATAACATTAAAAAAATTAATGATTTTCTTTCAACATAAGGAATTTAAAAATTTCTTAGCATTTTTTTCATATCATTCAAGTTGACCTTCAAGATATTGGTAGTCTGGATACTGATGGACAACTCTTGACAGTCCTAATATTGGTCGTCTACTGTTGACGGTCAACTTTTGATAGTCCACAGTTAACCATCTACTGTTAATGGTCAAATTGTTGATGGATCTGGGCAATTTTTGAAAAAATTAGTGCGGATTATGAGTAATCAAAGAAGCACTTCTTGATTTTTTCCAGCTTTTCCTTTTTTAGCAGGCCACCTTCCGTCTCAAGATAATCACAGCCATATTGTTTTTTGATCCGAATTTTTTTAATAATTCTACATAAAAAATTACTTATACCATCTTTTCTGTTCATATTTTAAAATTGAATTATCCATTTTTAGAATCCCCCCTCCGCAAAATATTTCTTTCAAGTAGTTCTGGGCATTCGAATTAGCACGACCTCGGGTGATCGCCTATCAACCGCATTGGTCAGTCTCTTGCTGTTTAAAATTGGTTAACAAAACCTAAATTAAAATGATGGTGATTCAAAAAAAAAAAAGCCGTAATTTAGGATGTTTTTTCAAAGTTAAGTAAAACTCTGTAAAGGTCAATTTTGTTCCGATTGAACAAGTTTCAAGGATCGTTCCTAATGGTGGCCTGTTCTGTTTTATTGTAAAAATACTTCAATTTTTTTATGACTGAAGAAAGAACTGGATAGGAAGTTGAATAACCGTAGCAGCTTACTTTTGCTCTTATGCAATGCAGTGTGAAGTAAAAAAAAAAAATCGGTCATTTTGTAAGCGTCGGTTTACTTATCAATTTTTAAGCATTGTAATTTATTCATTTGTAAGTTCATTTTGTTAGTCGAAGTTGAAAAAGTTTCACTTTATTATCGAAGTTATCTGTCGCTATCGATTTAGCTTCCCGTGCGTATACCAGTCATACGTAAAGGCTCACTGTTTCCGTTTCTTTATGACCTTCGAAAACTTTCAACACCAAGTTATAAAGTGCAGTCCTATATCTAGTTTTATATTTGTTTTTGTAACATTGGCAATTTTCAAATTTTAATGTATTTAATTTAGTGTCAATGGTTTTCATCCGGTTTCAATCCATTTTTTTTCTCGTGCCGAGGAGTAATTCAAAACGAATTGGTACTAAACTTTTTATTTCCTCGAATAAATCGAAGATTAGCTGTATACGAGTACGTTGTGATGGTAATAACATTGCCACTGAATCAAAAGCAGCATGTTTGGAATTTTATTTAAAAAAAAAATGCATATCAACGCTGATGCTGGTGTGCGAAGAAATTTGTCAACTTTAAACGTTTTACCTAAACTTATTTTAAATGAAATTAGTTAGAAACGGATATTACAGTCGAAATGTCGAAATACGTAGAAGTAGGTACTGAACTAGGAGACATTACAGTTGTGTGAAAAAATTGAAGCGAGAATTTGGTAATTTTTCTATCGACACGTCAATTTTTCCCCTGAGATTTATTTGTTCATTTCGAACTTTTATCGGATATATCTCTGTTCTGTATTGTTGTATCAATAGAATGAGTAATATTACTTTAATTGTTGCCGATGTCGACTTTTGGAGATTGGTGAATTGAGAAAATGTTCAGAGGAAATTATACCAATTCATTGTTTCGCCATTTATTTCAATTATACTTATGTACTTTGTTGTTCGATTGTAATGAAACTTGACTCGGTCTTGCGCCATTATTCATCGTGGATACCGCTACTTAGATACCTACTGCTAAAATGGTATCTATACCAATCTATATTTTTGATAAAACGAAAGATGATGTTATCAGTGTGTTTCAAATTACCACGTATCATTTTACGTGTATTATGTGTAACGTAAGGGAGAAATAGGTGTTTAAAAGATGTAAAAATGCAAAAATTTAGCAATAAGGTAAGTACCTAAATGTAAGAATAAGTAACACAGTAGCATAGTGTTCGGGTGGGGGGAGGAGGGTGTTACTTTTTAGTCGAGAAGAGTCATAAATATCTTTCGTTTTGATTCCCTCATGGTGTATAACGTTGGTACGTTCGTTGATCGCTTCGGAAGCGAGTAGATAATTTTTATACGCACGTTATTAATAGAAGCTGAAAAAATATCATTAATTTTTTTCGAAACGCAAACGTCAAGATGGGTGCATTGAGTATATACATATATATATGTATACGATATCTTTTAAAATCTGTTACATGTTATCACTTAATTATTTACTCGTTTGATTAGGCCATATTTATGCATTTATTCTTCGCGCCTGCCTATACGCCGTATATTTATACAGCTATTCGTAAACATCCGTTGGCGTTCTCTCGTCAAATACAACATATAATTTATGAAATTGAAAAAGGAAATATTGAGCTCGGCCCGAAAAGTAAGCCTTTCAGTTCGAATGGTCCCTTTTTGGAAAACTATGACCAATCACGATTCTGTTCGAGGAAAACGAAGAGTGGGGTTGTATTGAGTAAACTTCCGCTCGCTACAACGATGATAAATAATATCGAAATACGATCTTATATGATTAATAGCTTTCACCTTTCCGTACCCGAATTAATTTACTTGGGTACGCATTCGGAATTAGTGTGTACTTGAAAAATATATAAATTCATATAGACCTAATATTCAAATTCGTCGCAATTTGTGTTTTTAGATTATGCCATGTATAGGCCAATATTATACTCGTATGTGTAATACGTACAGCCTTGGAAGCTTAGATTGCTTCAGCTTGACATAAGGGAAAAAAATTATTAAAAAATACTTGTTACGTGATATACGTTTTATCTATATTACTTATGTATGTAGATGTACCTAGTTGCATTCTCAAATCTTTATAAGTTGATTAGTCTCGGATCGAGGCGACGGCGACGAATGCTTTTTTTATTAAAATTTACGATTGAAATAGTCTAAGGTGTTTTGTTTTTTTTTTAATGAGCATTCCAGAAATTTTATATGATATTTTTTTATTTTTTAAATTTGGCACAGTGCCCTCTGTACTTCTAATGGTCATACGTAGTTGTTTACTTTGATTCGGTAAAAAAGTCAATTTTTATCAGAAAATTTATAGGTATCTTTATTTTTTGTACATTGGTAGGCATTAGGTCCATGCTTAGGATGGGTTCAAGGGGAGGGTTTAAGAGCTGAATTTTTAATTTTCAGCGTTCACAAATTTAAAAATTTGATATTGTGTGAGAAAAATACATGACTCCGAACGAAGCGAGAGCAAAATTTTTGGAAAAAATTGAATGCATTTTGAATCATTAAAAACTGCATTTCCATAAATTTGGGTAATTTATGCAATTTTTTTGGCCTTGCCGCGGGCGTGGTAGGTATGTATACTATGGGTAGGCCGGATGTTGCTTTTTTTAGAAATCTGAAAACGGCGAGGAGTTGCCAAATGACCTCAAAATGACGTGGTAAAAATTTCAACTCACTGTCTTAGTTTTTTTAACTTGCAAAACTGACTAAGTTCAAAAATTCTTAAAATTTTTCAAAAAATCCCTCCAAAAAAATTTTTTTTTTATTTTTTTTAAAACTGGAATTATTACACATATTTTTACCCAAAATTATCATTGTTGGAAAATTTTCACAATTTTTTCTTTTTTCAAGAGTTTTTAAAAAATGTCTCTTATAAAACGTGTTTTTTCGCCTTTTGTACAATTCTTGAAAAACTGAAGGAAATTTTTCGAGATACGCCAGAACCTCGTGAGATGGTTGTAAGCATCAATTTTATATGATTAAGCGATATATTTCAGTTTTTTCTACTTTGGCTGATTTTTCAGCAGTGTTCAAAGAATTATTTTTTCATGTTTCAAGAATTTTTTTGCATTATTTAAATCATTTTTTCCAGTAAATTTCTTAGTGAAATGGGCCAGGTATACCTCCCTTGTTCATTCAAGTTCGGTTACCATCGCTTGTACCTTTTTCAGGGGTTCTTAGGAGGTATCCAAACATACAAACATATAATGAGAGCGGTTCAACTAAAATTGAAAAAAAAAAAACTCATTTTATATTTTTTCAATTGGTGAACAATTTTGTTTAAATATACGTGCAAAATGATCATCTTTGAGTACTCCTGAAAAATTGGTTATAGAACGTAAAATTAAAATATTGTGCTTAATCATTTTTAAAAATTAATGACCTCTGTCGGTTTCAATAAGGCGTTCCTGAAAAAACTTCTTGTATAGTTTCTCAAAAAATCGAGTGCAAAAACACAAAAAAAGACATTTTGTAAAAACCTTTAAAAAAATAGCGAGAATTTGCCAAAAATTATAAGTTTGACTCTCAAAAAACCTCACTTTTTCGATTTTTTGCAAGTTTTTGTAACTTTTTGTGCTTTGAATTAATTTTTTAAGTTGAAAACGTTGAGATGGAGATTGAAATTTTTACCATATTATTTTTTGATCATTTTGGAACTATTGTGACCTCCCCCACTCTAATGTAACCATCAATGTAGTACCTTACCTACCAATTTATGTAACTTTTACCTAATTTTTCGTAAAACCTATCTAATAGAAGGGAGCAAAAAAATGAAGATCTTGGATTTGAATAATTTTCAGGTATGTGGCATACTTTTTGCTGAAATCCTTTATAAAAGATTCTAACTTCATCGATTCCATAAAGAAGATTCGAAGTAGGGTCATTTTCAGGAAAACGTGTTTTTTTCGTTTCTGAACCCAGAGAAAAAAATTATCTTTGGGAACATTTAGTTTCAAAAAGGTGAAATTCGAGATTGTCAATGTTGGTGGATTATTTATTTTTGGATTAGAGTACTTCTAGGTGACGTCCACATTTGTTGAAAGTTCGCGAATCGGTTATCGGTGTATTCTTCCTTAAAAGGTACCCAAGAAGTTGAATTTACTATTGAAAAGTGAGGGGGGCGAAGGGGGAAAGGGATTAAAATTACAATTTCCTTCTCAATATTTTTTTTACGGTTCTTATAAATCACGTGACTATATATACCTATTCGGTGTTCGTGTATTTTTTTTTTTTTTTTTTTTAATAGACATAAGAAAAACGCTTTCCTTTTTCAATCAATAATTAAATATTTACCGATGTTCACACGCGCGCATTTTGTATCTACTTATTTCGACCTTTTTTCGTTTTTGACAAAAATTCAAATCTACGATTATTTTCACCTCGCATCTAGACATGGATTAATATCATTGAAAATTGAAACAAAATGAATTAAATTACCACATCGAATCGAATGAATAACTATACCTACTGGAGTATCACGAATTGACAGAAAGTTTGTTTTTTTTTCGTCTCTCGTTCAAGAATACATCTATCAAAAATTCTCTATATTTGAAAAATTTTCTTTTTTTTCTCCGTTGGAGTCGATAATAATGTCATTTCCTTTACTCGGTTCGACTCGCCGTATAAAAAGAAAATTCAAATTTACAAAATACCGTTTCATCTTCTTATTCAAAAAACAGGAATAATTGAATTTTTCATTAACCTTATTATTCGACCTCTTAGTTTTTTTAAGGGGAATTTTTTTTTCGTCGTTTATGAATTATTTATTTTTTATTTTTTTTCGTACGTCTTTGTTATTTGAAAAAAAGCTCAGTAGGAAACGAGAGAATGGAATAATGAAGAACGAGAAAAGGGTATTTCGAGGTAGATATTCTTTTTCTGTGAATTTTACGTTTTTTTTTTTTTTTTTTTTTTTTTTAATTTACATTTTGCTGTAATATATTTTAAACAAACCGTTTTTAAATTTTTTTTTTTTTTTCGGGGTAGATATTTTTTTTTTTTGAATTTTACGTTTTTTTTTTTTTTTTTTTGATTTATAATTTACATTTTGCTGTAATATATTGTAAACAAACCGTTTATAAATTTTTTTTTTTTATTGTTGTGTGCATGGTTATGTTTTGTAGGTAGTATACAGTAGTTAGGTGGGTGGGTATATATGTTTGATCTACTTGAAAGTATACTTACGTTTCATTATTTTTATTGTTTCATTTGCGCGAAAAAAGAAACATGTAAATAAGGTTTCAATACAGGTAAATTAACATTTTTATTTTCGAATCAAATGTTATGTTCGTTGAATAAGTTATCCAGAATTTGCATCAAATAGTTATCGTTCCTATTGTAATCACAGTTTTAAAAAAGAAATTTTTTCAAAAGAAAAACGAGATCCTTGTCTTTATTCTTTTTCGAAAGTATCCACCTAGCTTCGAAAAAAAAGGAGGTGAATTTTTGCACTTTTTTTTCTCTCTAAATATGCAATGTTGATTATTCGAAAGTACGATTAAAAGACAATCTAATTCCTTTTTTCTCTCCTTTTTCGAATTTTAATACAGAAACGATGTAATGAGAATAAAAACCAGCAACATCTGTCAGCCGAATAACAATTAAGGATAAAACATTACTCGAAGAACAGCTCCCTTTAATTTAAAAAAATGGCTAAGATGGTGTGATAAAAAGTTGTGAAAATAACGATGTTGTAAATGGCACGTTTTTTGAGTGCTAAAATTTTTTTGGCTTTCTTGTTCGTAAGACATTGAGATTTAAAAGAATAAAATCTGAATTAATATATTATACTCGGTATTTTATTATTATTTTTTTTTGGGTGAATTTTTGTTTTTAATAAAAACTTTTCCGCAATTTGATACGTATTTTGGAACTCGAAAGTTTACGTATCGTAATGCGATGGTATTTGTTGCTCGAATAACGTCAGGAAACAGGTGCCTTAGGTTTGCTTTTTAATGCCGTAGCTAGGTGCTAAAAATACGATATCTAACCTTTGAACGTATTTTGGTAGGTAGGTAGATAGGTAGGTATGTGTTAGACTACTCTGCAGCAAAAATCTGTCTCGTTTTCGTTATAATTTATTATATTAGGTAATTTGTCAGCGATTTTCTGCAGTTGTACTTTCGCACGGATAATTTTACCAAGATGTTTTCATTCGTGAAGTAGCGTTTACGTGGTGGATACGAAAAGTGTTATTTGAAAACAAAAAGCTCATGAAAACGAATACTGAATGATAAATGGAAAAGGATAAAGTCGTGGCGGCGAGGCATATTGCGCATACTTACGTATATAAAAAACAACGACGAATACAAAAATGGCATACGAAAAATTATAATATCACTGAGAGATAAAGTATAAATTTCTATATTTCATGTAGGTAAATGTTTTTCAAAATGAAATACTTACTGTTCGTTGAAATCATCCCTTAAGATAAAGCGGCACACTTGCGAGAGAATTTTAAAATTAGACTCCCGATAATAATGAAAGAAAAGCACATCAAAAACGTGAAGATGTGTCAAAAGTTTTTTTTACCTTTTTTTTTTTTTTTTTTTTTTTTTCGTTGTTGTAAAAGGAATAATAAGACAGGGTTGTGTATTAAACTACTACGCGTTAAGCATCTGTAACAGGTGAATTAACGTCAACAAACTGACAAAAGCCTTAAGGAAATGGATCCGAAGAAGAGAATGAATACATCGAGGTTGAAATTAACAGGTATTTTACATCTGCTCTAAATAAGTCTTTGCGGTGTGTCTGTCGAAGAAAACTTCGCCTTGTTTTAACCACAATCGTTGGTTCAATAGCTGTCGAACTCGCCATATGTGGTTTGTTACGTAGGACAAAATCGCTCGTTTTGAAGCTTTTAAATGTATTGTCTCTGAAAGTGTGTTTCGGGTTTCAATTGTATTCACTCAGAACGCTATTATTCTTCAGTTACCTTCACCGATGCCAAGAAAGAAGTGTTTTGTTTAGTTATGCGAAAAAAAAAAAAATAATAACCGAAACGTATGAAGCGATGACTCATCCAAGATATTTCGTAAGGAAGGAAAACAGCGAGAGGAGATTGATGATTTTTGATTTTAGAGATCTCTCTGCGGACACGATTGTCTGAAAAATCGAAATTGTAGCCAGATACGGTACACGCTTCAGGCTAAAAATTTCACGTCGAAAGGGCTAGAATAAGTTGATAGTAATGAAAGTTTAAATTCTATTGACGTAGGTATAAATTTTCAGCGCAGCGAAAAAAGATCGACGGTAAAATTGTCTATTTTCAAAGTTGAAACTGATAATGGACAAGAAAAGTGTAAAATCTTTTAAAGTAAATAAATGTCGAATTGAACACGTGGCCTTTTCAGCACATTTGACCTCGCCGTTGGCATTTTTTATTTTTTTTTTATTTTTGAAAATAAAAGAATTATTATAGATAGGCACTTGTACTGCTTGTTTTTCAAAATTCATTCGCGTGTTGGGCACTAAATTTCAAACATCGGCGAGCTCTTAGTAAATTTGCTTTTTGTTTGCTGTTTAAATTTGAAAAAACCTGTATAAGTTCGTTTACATTTCAACGAGTAACCAACTTAGCATCGTATTAAATGGAAAAATCATTAACTGCCCTTTTGTCTCTCTAGTTGATTCTCTCAGTTTGTAGGAGCGTATATGGTAAGTACGATAAGAAATGCCTGAAAAAAAGTACTCTAAAAAGGCAAAGCTTCAGACGAATACGAATGAATAGGCTTCAAAGGCAAATTCATTCAAAATTTTTTATTGTCAAGATTTCGAGAAAATTTTATACAAGGTACTTTTCGTTTACAAAATGTCTCCGTCATCTTTTTTATACTTATTTATACTTCTAGAAATGTCTAATGTACTTTGTATCGCAAATCTACTCGTATGAAAATTTTATTTCGAAATTTTAAACTGGTTAGAAAAAACTGTTTTGATTTTTGCAACTCGTTGGCGATTTTTTTCCAGGTACTTGTAGTAACGGTTGGGGTCATTAAAAAAACGTCGATTTTTTAATAACAACTTAGGTAGCCTAGGTAGGTAGGCACTAGCAAATTTGCGTTGGTAATTTAAAAAATAAATGTGTCGGGTAATGATAGATTAAGCTATATAATATTTTTTAAAAAGTATAATTTTCCACATTCAAAACTAAACGCAGATGTTTGAAATGCTTCTCACTTCGTATAAATTTGAAACAGCATATCAAAGAGCCGTTGGTTCGTGCAACAATTCTAAATTTCTAAAGCACTGCGTTGCCTGCCTTAAAAATATGAAAGCGGTTGAATTGAATTTTTATGGGCTATTGGAGTTTACATTTAAATTTAGAAGTGCTTCGAATAACATTATAGGAATGATTTTTCAAGTCTGCTCTCTCAGTTTTGTTGGAAAAAAAAAAAAAAAAAGAAAAAAAAGGAAAATGCTTTTCACAAAACTGTGCATTTTATCAAGCTATATATGTGTTGGTTTTGTTCAAACTCGTGTATTATGGATTTGTTGTATGTATCTCTTGCCATAAAGAAAGAAAGACAGAGCCGGGAAGGGGATGGCAGATTTAAAAAATTCTTGCTTTTGAATGCATGGTACTCATCACTTGACGTCTAAAAAATCAGATTTTGAACAGTTTTGTTCATCTCGTCACCTAACTCTCGTATTTTGCATTACGTAATTTAATTCGCTATATACTTCGGAGCAGCGTAAGTATAATTGCGCGGATATTTCAGGTATATAAATTCTATTAGATTATTTTTCATCTTTCATAATATCACTTATAGCGACAGGAATTCTTTTCATCTGTGAAATTTTATTTGATACGAATGGATTTTTCTGCAGTATTAGATAGTAAACTTTTTCCCTGTAATATTCTTTTATCGTTAAGTATTTAAAAACGATACTATCTCAAAAAATACGCGTCGGTATTTACTCAGTTTAAGCTTTTAATATTGTAACAGCTTTCAGTCGAAAAACTTTTCTCGGTTCGTTTGAAAAAAAGAATGAGACGCGTGTTGTTGACGTTTGAAAAGACTGTTTTGGGTATATAGACCGTAATTGTTACTGAGGGTGTTTTTTTTTTCTATTTCGCGATAGTTAACGTCTTTCAACAATTCTATCAGTTTTTTTTTCTCAACTTTCACGTTTCACCAATTTTTAAATTACTTCCAGTTTAATAATTTTGCAGTAGAAACTGAAAATAGCAATATGACGTCAAAAATTATATATCTGCTTATTAATACTTCCGCAAATTTATTAAATATTTCGTCGATTCTCAGTTTAAAGGATTTTCTAAGGTGGGATGATATAGTCTGAAGATTCATTTCATATTCAAGTGCCACAATTAGTAAAAAAGGTTGCGCTATGTACGATTGAGAAAACAAAAAAAAAAGTCATTTCTTCATACAATTGGCAGGGAGGAGAGAGGGTGATAGTTGTGTTTATGGTGTTGGTAATACGAAAAACGTAAATAATAAATTACCAAGTTGAATTCCGTAATCTTCGTATTTACGTATTACATACGATGATGATCGTTTCATATAGAAACGTTGAACTTGAAAAAAAAATTATATTCGACTCTGGACTTCTCCTTTGCAACTTTTTTCATTATTTTTGCTTAATTCTTAAAATTACTTACGATTTGTATTGTTTTGTTTTTTGTTTGTTTTTTTTTTTTATAAATTCAAACATGAGAAAAACCGTGAGAGAAATGTATTGCCGTAGTCTTTAAATATACCTAAGTATTTATTTTTCTTTTTATATTTACACGAGTCGACGAGAAGAAAATTCTTCTTTCTGAAAATCAAAAAATAAAATAAAATAAAATAAAATAAAATAAAATAAAACGTGCTCTGATATGTTCACATGTTAGTAGTCATAAATTGTTAATTATACAACGGAAAAATGTCTCGTTATTCGATGGAAATTTTTCGTTGAAGATGAAATGTGCGTTGTTACATCATTTTTATTTTATTGGGTCGTTTTCCAGCCAGTAGCTTTTGTAGCATTTGCGATAACGTTGCTACAAACGGTACCCTCAGTTTGATGTTTTTTTGGTAATAAAAACGACCTTTTTCTGTTCCTTCGGGGAACAATGAATATCTGATGTTTTTTTTCTTTTTCCTTTAAAAAGATGATAAAATTTTAAAATATAAGGTAAAAGAACGTCGTCAAATCACTTGTTCGTCGGTGAACTTGCCCTATTACAGAATACACATCTATACGCACATACATTTATAGCAAAAAGATCAGACAAAATTGAATTTGTAACCGAAGGGAGGTTTATTAAACCTATTTTAATTTGAAAATTGTTCAAAAAAAAAAGTCACATTTGATGTAAATTGGATTTTCGTGACATGCGGTGTGAGTTTCACTTGTTATATTATTATAGTGTTGTTTCCTATATTCTACTACGAGTACATAACAACTTTTTCTCTGGTGTTATTTTTTTCACGATGCGATGCGACTTTTTCGTTTGGGATTTGTCGAAGTTATGAAATGTTTTGAACTTTTTTGTCTGTTTTTTTTTTCTTTTTTTTTTGTGGACTTGTTTTCTGCGTATAAAAATGTACGAGATACTCGTATCTACAGCATACGTATGCAATATACGTGTATTGTAATTTAATGAATGTTTGAAAATTTGTATTATTATTTCTGTCTTTTAAGTACGTAGATGCTTTTCATTGTGCAATTTTCAAAATTTATGCCTACTTTTTAAAAATTTTTTTATTCGAATGTTTTCGAATACGAGTTGATTCACACAGGATTAACTTCATACAATTGATCTTAGGTCGTACATCATACATTTATAATATCTCTATACTGGAGTATACCTACCATCTGTTGTCGAGTATTCTTCGTATCGTTTGTGGAACTTTATAATGGTCTGCTTTCGATCAAGCACCTTATGCGACGTTTTTATTAGCGTTTTGAGATATTGTTATAAATTAATTTAATGAATACTTACACACGTATGTAGAATAATTCTTCTTGGCCGAGCGTGAGATAATAGTCTATGAACAAGTGTCAGGACTGCTGAATGCTCTGCGTGCTTGTATGTATTTTGTACGCTTATTTCAATGTCGAAGAACTCATTAAACTTGCTCTTCTAATCTTTATAATCTTACGCGATTCGTTATGATTTTATTTCTGTGAACGAGTGCGCGAAGATGGTACCAAAGAGCTTCTATCGTAGTCTATTTGATATGCGTGAGCTACGTATTACCTATTTAAAGAACTTATCTACTCGAATCGAAATATATAAATATCGCAGTCGAAATAATTCGATAGTTCTGTATAGCAGTGTTGCCAATTTCAATATTTCTAAAAAAATTTGAAAATATCCCTTATTTTTGAGTTGCAAAATTTTTTTGTCTGCATACTTAAAGTTCTGAAGTAATTAGTCTCTTTATTGCACTGATAGGCGCAGATAAGCGGGACATAGGAAGGCTCAAGCCCCCTCATGCTGAATTAGCCCCGCCAAATGTTCCACAAAAATCTTAAAATTAACTACCTTGCAAAAAAAAAATGAGAAAAATTACATTTTTTCAGTTCACTGATACCCTTGAATACTCATCATCTGACCTTTCATTTCCTCGCTTTGTTAGGGTAATACTTTCTGATTTTCTGGCAGTAAATTTTCTCCTCATATATGAACAGAAGGGTTGAAAGTAAGAAAATTAACGAAAAAAAACCACGCGTGATTTTTTTTTTTTAGTAATGAGACGAAGGGACTGAAGACTACCCCCTCCCAAATCTTGGTTCTATCTCCTCATATGATTGCGTTATTTTTTAAGAATAAAAACTGTCGATTTCTGCTATTTGTAACTTTTCAACTGCCTGGTAAAAGTTCCAAAGTGGTCTTCGATCGAACCGAAATTAAGCTACGAAGGCACAGATTTAAATCGCGTCTTTTTAGTTCTGCGACCATCGTCTTAGACCATTTTTAAGATGATGTAAGTAATGAGAAACTATTTTCTTTTCGAAAATCATCCTACACCTTGGGACAGTATTAATTCCCCTCCTCCTTTCCCCCTCCCTCCCCGAGAGATAATGACGTAAGATTTTGTATAGTGGTTTTTTTTTACCCCATCTTAGGTACTCTTGGAAATTTGAAAAGTATGAAAAAGTGACTTTTACTTGTGTTATGTATTTTCAAGTAATTTTTGCAAAATTTCATTCTAGTAACAATTTGAAACTGCCGATGTTGAGATCACGTGATAATATTCAAAACAGATTGTACACCCTTTTTGGCTATCTTTCAATCTGAAGGAGTTGAAATGAGAATTTTTGTAAATGTAAAATATTTTTTCATCCTATTCGTATGCTAACAAGAGAACTTTCTTAGCTTTCTGGCTCTGATTTGAACGAAACCAAGCTAGATGGAAAGAACATTTCCAAAAACTCTCCAAAAACAAAATTTTCAGCTTTTGAGGTACATATTGAGCTTTGAGCTGTTAAAAATTAATTTTTTCAGGAATTTTAAAATGCTCTATGGAACGACCGAGTATGAACTTCAGCAGCTGAAAATTTTATCCTAGTCTAATGGCCCTCATTGTAACAGATTGAAGTAGATCTTTTGGAATCTCCAGCCGGATAATTGAAAAATTAACCTTTTGTTAATTATTCGATATTTTAATATGATCACAAAAAAACTTGACACTACGTTAATCTGTTAGAATGGTTGCCAGTAGGCTTGAATAGAATTTTCAGCAGCTGAAGTTCATATCCGGCCATGCTGGAGCATTTTAAAACACCTACAGAAATGAATTCTTTGCCGGAGGCTTCAAAATTTCTGGAATCGCGTGGTCAATATTAAGTAGTAACACAATTTTCTCTATTATAATTTCAATAAGTCATATTTTGTAAAATATTTTATTTTTGCCATTATTTATCTGCTGTACAGTTGGCAGAAATGTTTAAAAATTGGCAAAAAAATTCAAAAATATACGTAGCTGTTGAAAATTTGGTTTTGGAGGTTTTTGGACATATTCTCTTCCATCTAAGGTAGCCTTGTAAGTATGATCGAGATTTGAACGCGTCTTATTTTTTATGTGCTGCTTGTGAAAAAAAAATCAAACTCCAGTTCGCCATTTTTCAAAAACTTATTGTTTTGTGATGAAACTTTAGTTTTAAAAATTACTTATGGTGAGCCTATTGGTCTGAAATATGCCTACTTTAAAACTTTCTCATTGTTGGCGTGCACTTGAAAACGTGATGGAAAATTAATTTAGAATGATTTCGTTAATTTGTATCGGTTTATAATTTTAGTGTACACATATTTGCGTAGAGTTGTAATCATATTTATGTAAACATTGAAGTATAAATCTGTTTGCTACGAATGCATTGACCAGCTGCATTTTGTTGGTAATGCTTAACAGAAGTAACTTGCTTCGTTGAATTTATCATTTGACGACAGCCTGTGGCGAGTAAATATAATTGTTTGTTTACCGTCCTGCCTAAAAGTTTAGAATAATATCTACGTCTGCTTGTTTGTGGCTAAAACGTATGCCAAGCGGAATGAAAAGTTCTCTAAATTAGAAATTAACTTGAAAGTATCCAGATTATACGATAAGCCATTCGTTTTTGATAACTTCACTTACATAACGGAAACATTTATTTTACTTACTCGAAATCATCCAAAAAAAGAAGAAAAAAAAAGGGAAATTGTGTGTTTGTTTACATGTTTTACGTTGAATTTTGTAATGTTGGTACGGCTATATTTTTTGTTGTGAGATTTTAAAAAAGAATCAAAACTATACATATGCTTACCTATGTGGTGTGGTTTTATTAAATCATTCTCGTGTATAAAGCGAAGCTTCGACAGCGAAATATTACCCCCAAAAAGTCGGTGTGAACTGTTAATGGAACGTAATTCGTTAAGCTCTTTAATTTTTTTTGTTTTTTTTTTCTCCAAAAACGACAATGCGATGGTGGATTTTAGCTAACGGTATCATCACGTTGCACACTTTATTTTTGGGAATTAATGACGACATTCTCAAACGATAGGTGTTGTTTTATTTCAATTTAGGTTAATGCGCGACGACGAATAAATCCTAAATACTTTCTAATGGCGCTTATTTCCTTTGAATGACATTTCCCCTGAACTTTATACGAATAAAGTATAGGTCCATGTAATCAAATCACAAATATTGTATTTATGCTTAGTTGATGGATACTTTCAATCATGTTGTATAATGGTTTCAAAAGGGCCACGGCGTGATAATTATAAAAATACTATACGATACTCGAAAGTTATATAGCTTTTTAATGGTAAAATAATCGTAAAGCATTTTCATATTAATTTTTTATTTCAAAAATAACTCGTATATTACTTAATTATATGTTTGCTGGCTAATTTAATGTGTAAATATGGGTACTTTTATTATATTATTATTTTGGAAAAGTTCAGATAACCGCGAGTGCAATACAGTTTGTAACGTTTATCAAATTGAAAAAATAAATCACTAGGTACCTACCTCTTTGAGATTTACTATAGTGGATGAGGGGGCGTAACGGTGCGGGAGCAATTTCAAAGTTTGATGTTTTTAAAGTTTATTAGAGTAGAAAATAAATAATCCCTTCGAGCTGCGAACGTGTAGATATATGTTTAATTAATTATTTAATTTGCCGAAAAGATGGAAGATTTTATTGACGAAAATTTTCGGCAAGAATTCGAAAATTATCGAGTTTGGCAGTTTTGTATGCCTCTATATAAGTAGTATACAGATTGTTTCTTGAAATTCGAGAATAATTAAACGTAGTTTTTTTTTTATTATTAATTTTGTTTTAATAATTAATTCTTCGTTCGATAAATTGGTTGTTTGAATTACACGTGAGCTATGCGGTATCGATTGAAAGATAAAAATTGGCGATGCAAAATGATTAATGACGTCATAGTTGTTCTTTATTAAAAGAGACGTAAGATGTGTTGTTGAATCAAACGGCGATTATTGTGTATTTTTCCCTCGGAAGAAACAGTACGCGAATAAATGAAGAAATCATTACTCAATGTCATCGTAATTTTGTTCTGTTCAGCTTGGTAAAGACACCAAATGTCAGATAGCACCGCAATGGTTGAAAATAATTTATATAAACCACTTGCTTACCAAAATCTTGCGCCATGTATTTTTTTAGTTCGCTTTTCATTAAAATATCTGAAGAGTAGAGTGATCTAAAGTACCCACTGTCGTATTAGCTTTTTTTTACGTACCTATTTTTTTTTTCTCGGTCGTAAATAAAATAAAACTGTTGCTGTATTTATATTACTTGTTAGTGTTTGTTTGCTTGGCTATACTTACTATTCGATTTTTTTTTCTAAATAAAATGAAGCTTCGTTAGTAAGTAGCTGGGTATCTATATTTATTGGAAACTAATATTTCCTCTAATTTATCATACTCACTGATTTTTAGCCTGATTTCCTATGTCATATTGTCAATGAAAATCAGACGAGTACTGCATATCGACCTATGGTGGCTGAGTGGAGAAGGGGATGTCAACGAAATCCGTTTTGTAGTCGTAGAAGACCAGTATGGCCATTTTTGACCAGCTCAAATATATTTATTTTCATTATTTTTACTTTTCCCCCGAAACTAAAAAAATTATTTGCTCAGCTTGATACCGACCAAAATCGAACAAATTTGGAAAATAAGTTTTTTTTTTTTAATGTTGGAGGAGATAGTGGTAAAAAGTTGCGAAATAATGTCAAACGACCGTTCTAAAAATTTAGAGTATCTAACTCGGCCCTTACCCCACCCCCTTTTGATTTAAAATTTCAAAATTGACATGAAAAATCGAAAAAATTTTTATCCTTTTTCGATTTTTCAGGTGCTAACTTGTCGTAGTAGACCAAAAAAATTTTCACTATTTCTTTTGCTTTTCAAAGGTTTTAAAATTTTGTTTAAAAATGGAAAAAATCAATCATTCAAAATTTTTTCAAGAAAATAAAGTAAAAATATGAAATTTTATTATTGATATAATGAAAAAAGTGTTTTTTCTTGCTTTTTCACTTTAAAAAAATTTGATACAGTTGACTTTTAACCCCAAAAAAGCAAAAAAAATTGCGGAAAGTTTTTTTTTTTTGATTTCATGTGGTTTATTATGACACGTTAGCACCAAAAACTCGAAAAGAATTTTTTTTTTGATTTTTCATGTAAATTTCAAATTTAAAGTGCGGTGAAGTAAACGTCGAGTTGGAGAACCCGAATTTTTACCACGTTCATTTTACGTTATTTCGTAACTTTTTTCTCGTACCAACCTCAAACTTTCCAAAAAAAAACGTAAAATTGATATCGAAAAATCAGTCTCTTTAAGTTAATTAGAAGGGGAAATATGACCCCCCCCCCCTATCTTCATCCTGAATTGAGCTAGAAAGTTGAAATTTGTTATGTAGACTTGGTAGGAGCCAGCATGGATGGACGTTTTGGGAGTTTTGACTTTTCAGCCTCATCGCACCCCCTCACCACTTCAAAATGGTTGATTTTTATGTCGTTTTTCCCATTTTTTGAGTTTGTTCTTCGCATAACTCCCCTCTAAATCGGGCTACGAAGTTTTAATTTGGGATTCAGATTTAATATAGGTCCTAAATGTGCATAGGCGCATCTATAAATTTTTTAAGGGAGGGGCTAAACATGAAATCTTGAGCGCCGGGAGGTCAAAATTTCGAAAAAATGGCATTTTTAAGCCCTAAAGTAAGGAATTTTTCGTAGGTTAGGTTTCAAATTTTGAGGCCTAAACGTGAAATCCTGAGCATAGCAAGGGTGAAATTTTGAAAAAATGGTATTTTCAAGCCCTAAAAAATGCATTTTTCGGAGGTTGGGTTTTAAATTTTAAAGTTTCATCAAGAAAGTGGTGGGTAAATGTAACAAAACTTTCAACTTTTTCAGCCTTAAAGAGAAGGCTATAGCCTCGGTAGTCCCCTTGGGTGCGCTACTATAAATACGCCTTTTGGTGGTGTCGAATTTCCTCCCTCTCCTCTTCCCAAACTTCCCTATGGTTACCACTCATTTTTTTCATTTTTTTTTCATTCGATTATACTGTAAAAGTATTTGTTTGATATCTACTTATTTAAATATTTTATATGGGAAATTTACCAATGTAGGGAAGTACTGGTATACCGATATCTGGTGTCAATAAATTTAGGACATGTTTTTCTCCGGAATGATCTTTTTCGTTTGTAAAACGGAATTACCTAGGTTTTTCTATCGAATTTACCACGACGATACGGTGAATTACTAACGAACGAACGAATTTCCACAGTGTCGAATATTGCTTCTTATTTAAGCGCCGCTGTACGTAGACGAGTGAAAAATACCCCTCTCGCGGACGCAGGTCAAAAGTTATGATTTGAAGTCATAAGTTGTTATGTTTGACGGAGCAATGTTACGTTATCTTGACCACGAGGCGCGCGTAACCACAGATCGTAACATTTTCGCACCTTGTTAAATCATCGTCATTTTCCAGCCGTTGCGTTGACTGTTTACACAGCGCAATCGAATCAAGAAACGGAAAACTAGCCGTGTATTTGAGATTCTCTTTCGATGGGTCGCGAAGCGTGAAATCATTCAATTCTTATCTTTGTATAAACACGCCACGCCACGCCGTATGTGTATTATCGCCCTTACGTTAATTTGTATTCTTGTATGTAATAATACGAGTAATTGTTGTACATAGTTGATTATGATATAATGAATTGTTTTCAGCTCTCGCGAGCGTGTAATATATGGTCATGTGTAGTTGCGTGTGCATCGAAGGCAACCCTCGCGTTTATGACTTTTTTTTTTTTTTTTTTTTTTTTTTTTTTTTTTTTTTTTTTTTTTTTTTTTTTTGAATGTAGCTTATTTCTACGGGTTGTTGAAATTTTTAAATGAGAACTATACACGCTGTTAAAACCCTCGTGTATACGTATTTAGTACGCTAGATGTATAGCTGGGTACCTGTAAAGATTCGTGGTATTTTTTTATGCGTTTGAGCGAGGGTAGTTTTTAGAAATATTCGACTATCGTAGTGTTACCCACCTTAGTATCTACTTACGTATATTATGCCCCTATGGAGGCGAGGCAGAGGAGGGATAATTTTTTTCTTCACGTAGAGTTAAAGCTCTAATATACTGTTTTCCTTGTACCTTATCTATAGATAATCATTACTCGTGTCAAGTGATTACATCACAGTATATTATGAAATTAAACAGTTGACGTATTTTGAGGAGTAAAGTAGCTGTCGTTTTATATATGGTAATGCTTTTGGCGAGATAATTGAAAATTTTTAATTATACGTTATACGATTACGCCTACGTTTCAACGGTACATTCGCAGCCTATTTATCTTCATTCGATGTAGGATTTTTGTGGGGGTGATTTCCATATTCAGTATTCGGTGGTAACGAGGTCACGTTTGTCACTCCTAATGTGAAATGTAATGTGTAAGGTAATTGGTACTTTTCAGATTTTTACCTCTTTGCAAGTAGCTACGTAAATTTTTACGGAAGAATTTGATATATTTGTATATTTTTTTGAAAATTAGTTTAAAGCTGGATTAAGTAAATTTTAACTCGATTCGCCGACGATTGAGATGTTAATTTCAAGACGACAACTTTCTTCAATTTATTACTGCAGGCGTGTAAAAATAGGGATATTAGAATTTTTCAAAAATCATTTCACGATTTTAAAGAAACGAAAGTAATTCCATTCATCTACTTACAGGCGATAGGGCCTTGCGTAGGACTGGTCTATTGGGGAAGGGAATTGTGGCGAATGAATAGATTCCCTCAGAATTAAATTCGAATTTTCGATGCCCGTAAATAGTGAAACTTAATTATTTTCGTTGAAAATAATACTTACTTATACCCGGATGTAGCAAAAACGAAAGTTTTGAAAAAAATTTAGACTTTTCGCTATTTCAGGGAAAAATTTTAGATCATAATGGATACGTAACATATCCATATCAAAAACGTGCACCCCCCCTCCTCAACTATTTTTTCACATATTTATTTAACTTAAACAATTTAACATAAAGTGTAAAAATCATTTATTACTATTTTATCTGTAGTAAAAATGAAATCATAAAATTAACAATTTCTGTTCTTACTTCCCATTCACACTTGACATTTCATCCAAAACGTATACCACTAACTTTCCAATACCTTTCACATTCATTCAACGTGGACCTTTTAACATAAAGTACAGAAATCATTCATTATTTTTATATTTAAAATAAATAATTGTTGCATTCTAAATAAATTAATAAATTTTTTCAACTTTTTATGTCCCAGAGGTATATTTTGAATTAGTGATGTATGACTAAAGTCGTGGGGTAAAAGCAGTTTAATTTGCTTACATTAGATGTAAAATATAAGCCCTGAAATACCAAGATGGAATTCAGCGAGTACAGCGCGGTGAGGAGATTGCAGAAATTTTTTTGTCCAGAGTTACTCAAGACTTCTCCACTAGGAGCGCTGTTCACTAATTCCTCGTTCAACCTGTTGCCAATTCTGATTGGTCGAGACCTCACATGTAGATGTGACGTAGATTCTTTCAGATTTCTATCTAGAGAACGAAGAACTTTTGACCAATGAACGTCGAGCTAGAATTATTGAAGAGCGCCTCTACAGGGAAAAACAAGCGGAACTCTAAACCATAATCTCTTTACCACCCTGGAGCAGGAGAATTCCATTTTGGTGTTTTAGTGTCTATAATGTAAATATAGCATTCATGATTCGCAAAACTCATTATTTTCATTACTCAATAGATTTGGACTAGAAATGAACTTGAGAAAGTTGAGAAAAAAATTTGTTTCATGATGTAGGTCTAACCTGTTGTTTCAAAATTTTGATTTTATGCCTCCAGTATCTGTTAGGGCGTTCAAATTTTGTTTTTTTTTTTTCGAATGTTGAAGTTGGAGAACGGTAATGAAAAAAAATTGCAAAAGAATGTCAAATGAACGTCGTAAAAATTTGAGATCCGTAACTTGATCCGTAATCGCATATCTTTTCGTTTAAAATTTCAAAATGAAAAATCAGAAATAATTTTGTTTTTTTTTCGATTTTTTGGTGTTTAATTTGTCAGGGTAGACCACATGAGTCTAAAAAAAGTTTCACGATTTTTTTTGCTTTTCAAAATGTTTTGAAATATTGTTAGAAATGATAAGATTTCATATTTTCACTTCATTACCTTGAAAAAATTCTGAATAAATAATTTTATTAGATTTTAAAAATTGATTTTAAAAACCTCTGAAATGCAAAAAAAATTGCAAAAACTTTTTTTTAGTTTCATGTGATTTACTATGATACGTTAATACCAAAAAAATCGCAAAAAAAGAAATTATTTTTTGATTTTGCATGTAAATCTTGAGATTTTAAACCAAAATATGGATGTGTAAAGGTCAAGTTAAAATCCCAAGTTTTCAGCTAGTTCGTTCAACATCGTTTCACAAATTTTCTTCGGTACTCCTTTAAATTTCAAAAAAAAAGAACTACAATCGAAACGTCCTAGTGTATGTCTCGGTATATTTATATACCAAAGCACAAGAAATTTCCTTCATCATAATCGAACTATCATATCGGAATGTTCATTATATTTAAACTGGGAAAGAACACTGATGGAAGTTATATCAGTAACATATTGCAAACGTAAAGTAGCCAAGTTTTCGGTACAGATGTATTCTCCCCTTTATTAATTATTCTACCTACTTACTTTTTTCATTTTAATGCCGTAATTAGGAGTATGATTGTAATTTTGATATTTGAACCACTAACTACTTCCTATTTCTGGTACTATCCTTCTGTTGTTACTTGCTACCCAACTCTCCGATGGAGTAAACCATTATTACCAACTTCGTATTACTTATTTTTTATGAGTTTATAACAGAAATGGTATACTGATGATCAAAAATGATGTGGATTTTTACCTTCGTTCGGTACTTAGTGGAGGTGAGGGATTTTGATAATTTTGGTAGCCTTTTTTTTTACTGCTGTAATTGTTTTTTTTGTTTTTTGTTTTGGACCACTGTAGATTAAAACGTCGAGAACACACGTCGACGAATAGAAATCGCACGTATGCTCGCTTCTGTTTTTGTTGTTATTTACATCATCATGTATATTAGAAAGACAAGAAGGTGGGAAGAAATAAAATAGAAAAAAAAGTAACGCAATGAAAACCGGTTCATGTATTCAGTACGCACGAACCGGTCTGTAGAAGTTCAGTTAGTCGCCCTGACACGAGTTGATACCGATTGAGTGAGTGAAACAATATATGCAGAGTACTTCAGCGTTGAATAAAGATGAAGAGAAAAATGAATATGAGAGGAACAGGGCGTAAGAGTGTTTTTATTTTTATTACAACAAACCTCTTAAGTTCGATGTGCGCCAGTGGGATGGAAGTGAGAGGAGTTTTATAACAGTAAGCTAGTTCAGTTCGACTCGAAGTTAGCAGTTTAGAATTAAAGCGGACAGGTGCAAAGCAGGTACAACGTGTATCAGCCATCTCTCTTACTTGCCGATACCACATCCTTCCGTTTTCATTATTCTTGATTTAATGGTATATTGAGGTATATTCGGTTTGTCTGAGTGAGGTGCAGTTAACACGTTTGGTAAATGATTAGTGTTACCGAGATGTGTGTAGCTGTGTAGTGTGTACGTATGATTGATAAATGATAGGCTTAGGTATACATCTTATCCATACTTGTATTTACAACGTGATATTAGGTATATTTTTGGGGCAAATAATATCATCTAAGTATTTAGCTTTGTACCTAGGTTGCTGATTGAAATTACTTGAAATTCAAGAAAAATGCATCGTAATACTACTAAAGTTTTCTTTATTTTTGGTTCAGCTGAAGTATTTCACTGTTTGAATAAGTAATGAACGAATTCAGAGGCGTAGGTATAATTTTTATTGCTTATTCAATATATAGGTTGATATGATATATGAGAAGGTTTTTCTTTTTCTTTTTCTTCTTTTTTTTTTTTTTTTTTGATTAAAATATTACTTTCGGAAATTCGAACTGTCATTATAGAAGTAGGACAGTTACCACGATGACGCGTATACCGAGTGAAAAAAAAAAAGTATCAATCACCGGGCGCTGGCGTGCCGTCCTTTCACTTGTGTAATTTACTATGTGAATTTTCGCTTATGCAAGTAAAGCATCTACCTATTATACCTAGGTATAGTATACCAGTAGATAGGCAGAGGTACCTAACACTGAAAGAATTGATCATCGATTCTATCAGGAACGTATTAGTTGGCGATAAAATCGTCACGGATCAAGGCGCACTCGATAAATGGCTGACTTCCTGTGAATCTGTCTTAAATCTACATTTACCGTTTTTTACTCGTATACTTGTTACGATGCGATGCAAGCCTTTTCTGGCGGTTTTAATGCTTCTATAAAAATCTTATGTAAAACCAGATGAAGCCTGTGGCGTACTCCGACTATCTAGATACCACGCGAACTCATTCAATGCTGAAACCGGTTTTTGTGATTCCCACGGGCGTTTTAGAACTCCTTTCTATGCTTTGAACCGCTCTATCGTTCAACGCGTAGTCGCGTTACCAAGGTACTTTTGTTTTTTTCTTCTGTTTTTTATTTCAAAAAGTTGAAATTTACATATCTTTTGATTTCCGTTCGTCTGCATTTGAACTTTTGATTCATACGTGATGTTTCAATTGTTTTGCTCGTCGTTGTCTGCTAATTGTGTAAATAGCCAGTTCGACGTTGGAAAGAGAATTGATCAAGAGGTAGGGGAAAATGTTCTCCGATGATGGCGTTTTCAAGTTTATTCGGTGCTACTACTTTTTAGGGCTGGTTTTAGTTTTTAGCCTGATTTTCTATGTCATATTGTCGATGAAAGCCAAACCTATCGACCTACGACTGCTGAAAAGGGAAACATCAAAAAAATCCGTTTTCAGACTCTAGAAAATCCTTACGATAATTTTTGGTCTTGTCAGATATTTATATTTATTTTTATACTTTTTTCCCTCCGAATCTAAAAAATCATTTGCTCAGCTCGATACTGAACAAAAGCGATCAAATTTCGGATGTAGGCTTTGATTAACGGTATGTAGATTTAGTACGAGTCGTAGATGTACTTTTTTGAAATCTCGACTTTTCTGTCTCATTGCTCCCTCTCACAACACCAAAAATGTAGTTTTTTATCTGATTTTCTTATTTTTTTGAATTTGTTCCTCACATATCCCCCCCCCCATTCCACCTCTATTGGGTTAGAAAGTTGAAATTTTGTGTGTAGATTTGGTAGGGGTCCTGGATGTGCCTTCTCTGAGTTTCAACTTTCAGCCTCATTCCACCCTTTTCACAATTCTGAAAAAGTTGTTTTTTTGGTCGATTTTTTTTATTTTTTCAATTTTTCTGCTTGTATATCTGCTTCTTAAAATTACGCTGGTAAATTAAAATTTGGTATGTAGATTTAGTATAGACCCTAGATGTGCCTTCTGGCGGTGTCGACTTTTTTAGCTCCATCCCTCCCTCCTCACCACCACTTATTAGGGAAAAAGCATGGCGAATCGATACTTTTTTTTAATTCACATAACTATAATATTTCACGAAAATCAGGCTGAAAAGGCATCCCGAAGCAATGCTGTTTTTAATTTTTTATTTTTTACAATTTTTTTCTGTTAAATATTGCGATTTTAAGTTTAATGGAAGTTTTTTCTTGTTGCTGCTCTATTTCATTAGTTTTACCGCATGATAGATGTTGAAACCTCGTTCACCAATGATGTAAAATTTTTCTGGTATTTTGCAAAAAGTTCTTCGGTGTTGTTATTACCTTTGAAAATTTTTATTTAATTCTCTCGTCCTTTCTCGAAATAAAATGATGAAAATTGATAATTTGATGATTATATAATTTTTGGGATGTTCGCGATGGCTATAATTTCCAGATTTTGGAAAACGCACCTCATCACCTCTTTACGAATACCTAAGAGCAGAAATTATTTTAATTCTAATTTTTGTATATTTTTCAAGACATTATTATTTTAAATTTTTAAATAAATGAATCACAGGTACAGGTAGAGATACAGGTATAGTTAATGAAAATGTACGCATTATCAAGAAGTATACGTACAAACAAATTGTAATATTGTAAAAATAACCGAGACGTTCTGCCCCATATCGGATCATCTTGCTCGCGATATCACGAAAAAGCCTTCTTATTTGTAAAACTCGCGCACGAACTAGTATTTTATGAAAATTGGCTCGTGCTGGTGATCTTTCGGTGGATTCTAAAATTAACAAATTTACGCATAGTATATGTTTAATGAATGCCCTATAAAGTAGGTTAACAACCGCACGATTTCTAGACGGAAGTGAGTAAAAACTTGAAAATAAATAAAGATATTCGTCGTTAATGAAGTATTTTGAAAGGGATGATAATTGCTCTAATTGATTTTGGAATTGCATTTTTATTGAGGAAGGTTTCTTCGTTAATTTGAAATAAATATGCATATTAAGTTTTGTACGAAGTTCATAAAACATATTGAATGCCTAATAACGAAGATGAGAAATGTGAATTTGGGACGAAAGTGTTCCACTTTCAAGTATTTTAATTAAGAATGGCCTACGTGATTGTAAACAATCTTGAAAATGAAAGATTTTGAATTTTTTTGCCAATGAAAAGGGTGGGTACGGGTGGCTGGATTGATTTACGATTATATTCAATTAATGGTATACGAATGTTATAGTGGCCTAAAAGCAATGAGACGAACGGTGCTCTTCTGAATTTGTTTTTTTTTGATGTGGGAAATTCAATGTAAGATTGTTCAAATTCATATCTGTAGCTTGGAAATAACAAAACATAGATGCACAAATCTTCGTAAATTCTCTGTAAAATTTTAATTTTTAAAAATTATCTGGTTCACCTACTTTCTTTTCAAAAGGCAGCGATACAATTACACACCTATCTATTTACAAATGTACCTACTGCTTAAGTATAAATAGAGATATTCGTAAAATATAATCATCAGACCTGAAATATACTCGTGTTATGTACGAATTACTATTTAATTGTATACATGGTCACATGTTGTGTGTGATTTTTAATTAAGAAATAGCGATTATCTAGCGTACGAGCCCATATACGAAATTTGTTTCCTCTGTGTTTTCTCGTTTTTAGTCTGCATTATTTTTTTCGTTTTAAATATTTTTAATGGAACTAGTTTTGTAACTGGATTCGTGGGAATCGTTGCAGGATCAATAAAACGAAAGAAAATTCTCTTCAAATCCGATTTTTATCTTGCTAGTAAGATCGAGTAAATACATCAAAATGAATATGTCAATTTAGGTATACCAAAATTGTCTGATTTTGAATATGAATTCGTGAATTAAATTGATTTATCATGTGGTGTAATGTTTTAACTTTTATTTTTCGTTCGGTCTTCGATTCTTCGCAATGTGTTTGCGTGTAGGTTAGTTGTATGTCTATGTCTACCCGCAGTTGTTTTCAATTGCACTGTATGATCGGAAGTTGAAAGTACTTTCGGATGTTCAAATTAGCAACCTGAGTCATACATTTAATGAAGTAAAAATATCAAGTGTTCACGATTTCGGATCATCTACTCACTTCTACGCGTATACTTAATTAGAATAATATTTCTTTTACATTAAACGTGCATTTAGATATTTACGCGTGAATTGCATATCGGCTCCATGGTTATTTCTGTCTCGAGATATGAGGTACGAGTAGATAGGTAGGTAGGTAGGTAGGTGTTCGTTTAAATGAGTGAGTTTCAATCATGCGTTATATGCACAATTCCCGATTGAAGTACATACTCGTGTAAATAAAAGTGACTTTCAACATTATTTATTAAAAATAACAAAGTAACAAAGGGTACAGGTATTTGCAAATTAGGAGAAAAAATATCAACCGCTTTGATTATAAGTAAGTAGGTATTTTAAAATAAAAGAAGAACAATTATCGTATATTATCCCTTAATGGTACAATTTTATATTTGCCATACCTAGTTTATTATGCGTCTCAACGATGATTAAAGTACAACTCACCGATATTATAATTAGATATAAGATAAAATAATTTAGGTGAGAGGTTTAGTTATTGCACGTGTAAGTAAAGTTGTTGAATTGTTTTTAAATTTTCTTCGTATAAATATGCCATGATTCTTGGAAATGATCAAAGATACGAAATATAACATTTACTCGTATTTTTGTTTGTTCTGTTCCGAAATTTTTTCTTAAACTAGTAGTTATATATACCTACGAGCCCTGTAACCGTCAACAATAACTTTTGGTCAGTTTAAAAATTTAACCGATACCTTTATGTGTACAGGTTGGGGAAGGTACCTCTACCTATACCTTGTTCTTGTTATTACATTACAATGAACTGTGAAAGTTCATTCTTCTTTGAACTTCTTACATAATAATTTCATTAGCTAATCAGAACTGTTATTAAACTAATTTTAAAAGTTTTATTTTGTTAATGTAGTTTATCGTCGTTTCTATCTTTGAAAAGTCTTCCTGTACATTTTTTATTCTTGTTTTCCGCGTAAATTATACATCAGCCGAGTTAATTATTCCCACAATTTTGTCTTATTGTCTGAAGCGTGAGATTTTCATTCTTCGAAACGTAAATGCAATTTAAAATCGCAGTTTAATTAACTAGTTTAAGCGCTACTTTTTTTGTCATTATTTTTATATTTATTATGATTGCAAGGCGCTGTGTAACGAGATTTTAGCAAATTCTAAAGAATTAAAGATGCAGAAGATGTTGCATTTGTTTTGTATGATTTTTTTTTCATCTGCAGTATTTTTTTTAAAATTATATTTCTAATTGTATAATGTTGAATTGGTACATTTTTTTACCAAATTTTTATTAGAGCGCTGAAATTTTCTTTGGCGAATTTCACCAGGAAGGGATCTCATAATTTAAAAATTGGTGAATTGAATTTTTTATTTTTTGTTTCGATATTAGCCTACAAAGTAATAGGATAATGTAAAAAGGGGGGGGGTAATTTTGATTATCTTCTATTGATGGTGGAAAATATCAAAATTTTCTAAGAAGGTTTGGTATGGTAGGCTTATTAACAAAATAATTTTTTTTTGAACCCGCTCTCTATCTCAACTAGAAATCCAGAAGGACTTGGGATATTCAAAGTAAAATTTTCAGTAGTAAAATAATGAAAAATTAAACCAACAACACAGAACAAATCTTTATTCGTAGGTTACTACAGTAGTTGCACCAGTCACAAAACTAGCGCCGCTATGTTTTCTAAATTCAACTCGCGCAACAAAAAGTACGCGTCAAAACGAAAACATTGCTTCATAAGCTAGCCCGTCACGCATCTAGCGACGCTATGTTTTTTCTGCTACGCTACGTTTTGCAAAGTCAACGCGCGCAACAAAAAATTAGCGCCAAAACGAGAACGTTGCGTCATAAGCTATACTACTACTTTCCACGTCTTGTAGTAGTAATGGTTTACAACTCGACGCGACATTCTCGTTTTGGCGCAAATGTTTTGTTGCGCACGTTGACTTTGGAAAACGTAGCGTAGCAGAAAAAAAACGCAGCATCGCAATGTGAGTGATGGCCTCGTGTGGTATGTAGAAGCATCTTTCAGTGCAATGTTTTCGTTTCAGTGTGAATTTTCCATTGCGTGCGTTGACTTGGTAAACGTAGCGTAACAGAAAAAAATTTAGCGTCGCATTGCTATAGGTGTGTGACAGGCTTTAAATAATCCAGTGCACAGTTTCTATGAAAAACATGTAGAAGTCGTGTAATTACCTAACTAGTAAATACATAATTTATTTAAATTTACGAATCAAGGTGCAATTTTTAATGTACATTTTGTTTTTTTGTTACAGGTATGTATGACATTTGAAAATTTCCAAACATGTGAGTAATAAATATGTAGTTAATCTTATGCGCATTTGAGAGAGACTCTTACGATGAAATTGAAGACACTGAAATACCAAGGTGGAAATCAGTGGGTACAGTGGTAAGGGGATTAAGGAAATTTTTCGTCCAGAGTTACTCAAGACTTCTCCATTAGGAGCGCTATTCACTAATTCCTGTTCAACCTATTCCCGATTCTGAATGGTCAAGATCTAAGATCTAGATATGTATAACGTAGATTCTTTCAGATTTCTATTTAGAGAAAGGATAATTTCTGGCCAATGACCACTCTAAGGGGAAAATAAGCGGAACTCTAAAGTGTAATCTCTTTACCCATAGAGCATGAGATTTCCATTTTGGTATTTCAGTGTCTACAAACAAAATGAACATCTTCTGTTCATATTGAATAAATAAAAGTAAAATCGAATGGTTGTCGATTTTCTATACTTATCGGGTTAAACTGATAAAAAAAATTAGTACGAGTTGGTTGTAGAGCTTCATTTCACTTTTTAAATCAAATTTATTCGGAAAATAAAACATCGTTTGGTGTACATAGATACGTATATAAATTCACTTTGCGCATTACATGGATCCCCATAAGGTAACATTACGTGACTAAAAGCAATTTTTTTCCCAATAAAGTATATATTTTGTTCGTGTATTTTGTAATGATTAAAGTAATTTTGAAGTTCTCTTAAATCTTTAGCCTGATAAATTATAATGGTTTTTGTATCTGGTAGCAGATATAATAGGCTGTGTGGGTAGTGAGTGGTGAGTGCTGGGTAGTGGGTACTAGGTAGACAGGTACCTGTGCATAAAGGGCAAGCTCCATTCGTTATTAAGTATTATAACTTGATTATGGTGGGATTGGTTTTCATAAAATGTTGTAAACATGGGAGTAATAAAATTACAGGATAATTAATATTTAAATGCTATAAATAGTATTTCATTTGCAACCATGTATCTTATACATTTAACACGTGTGTACGAGTATTAAAGTATTTCCGCTCTTTGTTCTATAACATGTCAAGTACATATTTAACGTTAAATCCGCGAATACGCTAATCTCCGCTCAAAAGCATGTTTTTGTAAATTTCCAGATACTTTGAATCGCATGTTATTTTTTTTCCTACAGAGGGTTTTTTGTATATAATATGCTCACTTCTCTTACACTATGCTACACTACTGGTATATAATACGTAATGTAGGCGTACACTTACTTATTTTACTCGAACGTTGTTGTTGGTATAAAATTCATTTAATTGATAATCTACTTTTGTGAATGTTTGTTAAGGAAATATGATACCCACGTAACGAAAACACTAATTGCTGAAATTGAGAGATGAATTTTCGCTGATTTTGTTTCGTAGTCGTGATAAATAATAATATTGTCTTCGAAGTACCATATAGGTATATTGTACTTTTTAACGATAGGTTAGGTACCCAATAGGAATACCTAACTATTTATTATTATTACAAAGCGTAAAGGTGCATATGTAAGGTGCCTAATTATCTAACATAAGTCTATATAGAATAATCGAACAACGCCGAGAGAATATTATTATGTAGGTCATACGTACTTTGCCGTATTTATCTGGTGTTCGAAAAAGAAGCAAACCCAAATAAAATGAATTTATCAGTCAATAACTTACCATACTCTACTCTGGAGTATTATTGTGTACATGTGAACTGGCTACAAGGCTTATACGTGTAGGATGTAGGTAGGGGGTAGGTAGGTGTATCAATCAAGAACTAAAAACATGTCAATTTTATTCAATCAAATGACTACTGGTTTGAATAGAGGATTTAATTAGTTGGCTTTAATATGTTCGCTTTGCAGGTTAACATTTTGTATAGGTACGATTAAATGTTATATGCATAGGGATGGAGATAGGTATACGTACCTAATGTAAACGAAACGGTGTTTCGTTCATAAAATAACTTTTCCATACACATCTTGAGAGTATAAATTACTCGTTTAATAAACGCAATTAATAAACGACCGACTGAATTTAGTGGTAACTATTAATTAGTCAGAGTACACGTATCAAGTGGACGTATACATTTTACTAATTGATACTCAGAGTTGTTGAATTTACTGTTCACCCTGTAATTTAACGTTCGAATTAAACGCTACAAAAGTCTTATATTCGATAGCTGAGCTGCAGCATATACCATCCCCGTACGTATTAATGCATAGCTGGCTAAACCTACTCGTAGACCTACGCAGTTGTTAGTATATATTTTTTTTTTTTTTTCATTTTTCTTTTCACGATGTAACCAAGACAGACTTACTTAAGGTATAAATGTGTATTTCTTCGTAATATATGAAAACGAACTTAAATGTAGATTATTCTAGTCTTTTAATTAAGTAGGTTCCATCTCAAAGATGAATTCGTACATTTAAAATGCATGAATGAAGATGCGTTAAAAATTTAAGAGAGGTGGGAGATCAAATCCACTTCTTTTATTCCTAAAAAAAAAATGGCCATGCTCTATTGTCGACGTTCTTGGAAAAGTGATGTGCTGCGTTCATCCTTAAAATGGAGGAAATGGGGGAAATAATTCCTCCCTAGTCGAATTTCATTCGGAAATTCCGTAATTTCGAATAAATTCGGCAAAATTTTGGAAATTGGATAATACTTATGTTGTGTGCGTGTGTTTTTTTTAGAGCAAAATGTTTACACTTTGAAAAATTGCGATGAATATTTCTCAAACGGCGAAGTTTTAATACATTATTATTTTATTACGTGATCGGCATAAGCAATTTAATTTTACTCACGGTACCGTCTAATCGTTAATTGGAGAAGTCTAACGTCCAAGTTTCGTGTAGGAGAATGTGACACCCTAGATTAGGCTTATTTTAATATGGACCCAGAATATCATCGAAGTAGAAGACCACCAAAAAGATTAGATAATAATCCTCAAACAAGTGTAAACCTTGGTATTAAACAATTCTACGGAGTCGAATTTTTCAAGGTTTTAGATACCATTTTGACAGAAAGGCGTGAGAATTTAACAAAATCTTTCAAAGCGGTGGAGTCACTATTCAAAATTTTTCAACCTCCAATAAATTACAAACCCTGTGAAAAAGAAGCGATAAATTAACGAAATGTGAAAGATTGGTACTCAAAGTACAAACACAAAATTCAAGTAGTTTTTCGAAGGCCAAGTCTATTTCAGAAAAAATTAAACATCTTTTATCCATCACGAATCAACCTATTCAGCTCACATGTGCGGCTACTGTCTCTAAATTGCAACAAAAATGTGTGATAAAATCAACTTAAAAAAAATTATTCCAAAATGACTCACCATAAAAAAACAAAAAACAAACTTAGGTTAGAAATAGTCTGGAAAATGTTGCTTCTTAGAATTAAATTTAATTATTTTATTGTTTTTTATGTAAATAAAACATTCGGCATTTTCATTTCGAATTCGCCCCACCTCCCAAAAATTTTTTCGGTACGAATAAAAAATTTGCTCGAATTGTGATTTTCAATAGTGTACTTGGCGGTAGGAAACTTTAGCTGCATGTTTGTTGTGAATGTGTATCAAATTTGCCTATTTTGATTATTTGAAGGAGCTACGAAATTCAAACTGATGTTGCCCCTACAATAACGAGGACAAGCAAAATGTGTATATGACAAACTTCGTAAGAAAAATGTTTGTTAACAAAGCCCACCACCATTTGAATTGATAATTGGATTGAAATTTTAAAATTGCTCATTGGTCATATTTTTAGATGTCTGTAGGACGCTATCTATGGGGAAAAAGTGATTTTGAGCGGTACCATTGAACTTGCATATATTTGCACTACACATCTATGCTAATGCCGTTTGTTAACTCTATAATATAATTGACAGGTTAAAAAAGCAAAACAATGACCAAAACCACACTTATAATCTAAACCAAATTTTATTTCATATTTTCAATGTTTCTCCTATGGGTTCTTCTTTCTATGGCTGTTTCTTTTCTTTCATTTTAGAGTTTGGCGATGCAGTTCTGCATCAGATGAAGAAACTAGGAAGCCTAAAAAAAACCAATACCAAAACCGAATAAAATATTAAATTTATTTGGCTTTGGCGTTGTTTCGGATTAAGGAAGATTTCCGTTATGATTTCGTTTCGGTTATGGTTATGGTTATGGTTTTGGTTGATTAGCAATTATTTCTGTGTTCTTTTTTCGATTTTGGTTTTGGTTCACGTTTTGTTTCCATACACTGGTTTATATTCTCTGATAAACTTGACTGCAAAAGTAGCAATTTTATAACTGAAAATGAATAGAGATCTGCATTTCAGATATGAATAAAAGGAGTTAAAATCTTTGAAAAAAGTCAGGTATTTAACTAATACAAGTTACCACGTATGACTGATGTTCTACTCAACAGCGAATGAGCTTTTTTCCTTTTTTCATAGGTACCATATAATTATGCTGTATTGAAGGGTCATTAGACTATATTTGCATGGTTCCCCGAAATTGACCTACGTAGAATAGGATACTACAATAAAAGAGAAGATGTCGACTTTCGAGCCCTTTTTTTTCATTATATTTATAATTTGTATAGAGCGAAGTTCTGGTATGGTTATTTTTTGCAGTTTTCGACGATCCAGAAAAATAAACGTTATCTCTCTTATGGTAGAAAATTGAAAATGTCAAATGAAAAAGCACTATAGGGTAATAACCTATTACTCGAATAAATTGGTTTTATTTTAGTATAGTTTTTAAAACTGAGAAGTGCTATTTTACTGCATAGTAATAACTTATCTGTCTTAATGTACTTTTGTTTATAGATATCTATCTGCATAATATGAGTCAATTAATGCGGCGGATGGCGCCTTAGCTTTTATTTTCATCTTTTCTTACCGTGGCGTTGCAACGTACCTAAAACTTTAACATCTGACATCGATATGATATTTTATAACGTTAACATTGTAATCTTGGCTAATTTATTATCTCAAAGGAGGCTCTTAATTAATGAGCTTCTGTTCTACAATTATACGCCAAGTCGGTTAACATCGATTTATTAAGAGCCCATGAAGGAAGAACAACTCGGATAGTTGCTGCATTTTGTGTTTTAAACATAACGTTTCTAATTTCCTATGGGGTAATTTGTTATTATTTTCGTAAGAATGGCAGTAGACCGTGTAGCAGCGAATGTGCCGGTCAACATTTGTAGACGAATAAAGCGATTGGAATATATGTACTTGTACTTACTATTTACGTATTAACTTACACATGTTCCGTATATGTAAAGGAAACATCGTATTAAAATGAAATTCAACAGCAAAACTTACACATTACATATACACTATAGGTACATAAATTTTCATCGTTTTCAAGTTCTCGTCGTTGTCGTTAAAAAATTTTCTGATAATTGCGAATAATATAGGTATTTTACGAGTGGTGTGATAAAATCAAGGTGTTGCAGAAGTTTATGAATTGTGATAGCCAAAAATTAAAATCATCGGTCAATTGTTAACTTGATACATGTATTCCAGCTTCGAAAAACTCACTGTTGCTTAACCTAGGCCTACACTCAAACTCAGCTATCGCCTGCATCATACCAGTACGTTGATGTTTATCTATGTAACTTTGTACATCGTCATGTGTTATAATTTTTTATCTACAGAAACTGATGTAAGTAAGTACATAATATAGCAAGTGCTAGAGGTGTATTTGCTGTGTAGTGTAGTGCAATAGTGATCTTTTTTTTTTTGATAATTTTCATTTTTACTGGGACAGTGAAGACGTTAGCGCCCACAGTACTTCTTTCACGCTTCTATGATTATTCCCACGAATTTCTTTGTAGTTTATTTCCGTTTTCGTGTTATTGTTTAAACGCCTGGTTACCTTTTTACTCCCTCTGCAGGTAGTTGTACGAGGAAAATGTATCGATGTATGAGCTTGATTTGTAACCGTTTCCAAAAATCATAGGTACAACGAAAGAATAAAAAGGTAGAATGCAATTTTTGTATAAATATGTATGCACCTATCTAATGCCTATTTGTAGATATTACGGTTATTTGTAACAAGATCGATGCATGTATTAATAGATCGCATCGTGTAGATACTGTTTTATTCATTACTTATGATATAGGTAGGTATTAAGTACCATATACATATATATTGCATCGGAAGATGATTTTTTTTTACTCTAGGTATAGATTTTATGATCAGCGCGTTATAAACTTGATTATCACATAAAGTTTTATTTTACTGTTATGTTTAACCGATTTACGTATATGCATAATATATTCTAACCTATGTGTAATTATATCTTACTAGGAAATTGGTTCATAGAGAAGTTCTCCGTGAATCCAAACCCTGTTTATGATAATATGTAGAGGGTAATCTTTTTACTAGCAACATTTTCAACGACGAGCGACGTAACGTAGGAAGTTAGGTATAACTTCTTGAAAATTAATACGATGACTTTAAAAGTAAAGTAGATGTATCGTAAAATCGTTAAGTACTTTTCACTTTTGCATTTAACGATGCGATGTAATGGCGTGTTGCAGGTAAACAGCGTGAATAATACATACTTTTTGTGTGTGTGTAAGTGTGGATCTGGATACTTACTCTTACTTCTCCTGCATTTCTTTGTTACCTACGTTGCATTTTTTTCTATGTGGTTGAAAAGACTTCTTGAAAATTTTGGTGTAGTATAGCGTAGGTGGTTGGACAGTGAAATTTGAATGACTCTACTTCTATGTTAGGTTCGTTGTTACTCCTCGGTAATTCTATTACATATATGTACAAATCATTTACGATGTGCTTTATTCGGAAGGTTCAACTAGAAAATATGTTTTGTAATATTTTCAACGTATTTCATGCTATAAGTTCTACGAACTAAAAATACAGTTTAGCAACTTAATGGAAAAAATACTTTTAGTAAGCCATCTTCATTATTCTCGATCATTCTTTTAATCAACTTTTTCGAATTCTTCAGCGTCATCGCCCAGCTGTTGAGTCTTCGGTGTAAATATTGTATGTGTTTTTTTCTACGTTAATTTTTGTTTTCACGTGTGGTGTGTACAACCATTCCTACATGTATAGTACTTAAGAATGAAAACTTGCGAAAAAAATTATTTCGACGACGTTCATTATTTAATGAGAGTCTTTCGTAAAAAAAAAAGTTTCATTTTGAATACATGTGCAAATATAAATGGCGTTTTATTAACGTCTTATTTGTCAGCACCAGGCACTGGCTCACGAAAACGATTTTTGGCGAACAAGTAATACTAGCAAAATTTATCTATTGTTCCATTTAAATTAATGATTAAGTATTTTGTATTTTTCCCATCTTTTTTTTTAACTTCATACACTTTAAGAATTTTCAAAAACTGGACTAGTGGTGTAGAGCATTATTAGAATTTCAACATCTGGAATTTTTGTGAGAGATTGATGATGCAGTGGATTTGGATATAAGCGAGCCTCCCATACCGGCATAAAATACTCTTATGATATGAAAAACATTTTTGGAGAGTATATCATTCAGTGTAAAAGTGAAAGACACGATTAAAGGCTACAAAATGTGAAAGATCTCGAATCTCTTCGAGAAAAGATAAGATTTCTAAATTTAGAAATTACTTTTGGAACACTGCTACTCGCCAATTTTATACAGGGTGTTTTACTTCAACAGTACTTCCTTCATATTACAAGTAGAACAACTCAAGTTAGACGTATGTTCAATGTTTTGTCTATCCTAATCATTGCTGGGATAAAGATACACTATTCTGAAAATTTTCCTGCAAAAATCTGAGGTAATTTTCAAAAAAAAAAATACTAGAGATGTCCGATTCATGCCAACATGTAATGTATATGGTTCACTATTCTCAGTAAAAAAATTGAAAGTAAAGGTCGAGTGGTTCGTAAGTTATCTTAAATAATGTAAGAAAAAACATTAAAATTTTGCGAAAAATTTCAAATTTTTGCCCTTTATTTTTGAAAAAGCTATTATAAGCAAACAGTTGAAAAGTTTTTCTTGAAGTAGTAAGAGACTCTCCATCACTTGTCATATTTATGTTTTTTCCAAGTTGTTTGAAAATTTTGTGAAAAAAATATCATTATGAAATTTTGTACCATTTTTCAGAAAAATTGTTTGCAAAGAACGTAATCTTTTTGAAAAATTTTTTTAGTTTCATGTATTTTTTCAGAATTAATGCCGTTTTTCTGCAAAAATAAAAATTTGGTAAAATTTATATTTCTAAAAATTTTTTTGAAAAAAAAAACAAAAAAATTGAAATAGAAAGTTTTTTTTTTTTTTTTTAATTTGTAAACAACTCGGAGAAAATATATTCATGCCAAGTGGAGGGAAGCTACTTCATTACTTCAAGAAGAATGTTCCAAGTGGATACTTATGAGAGCTTTTTTTAACGTAAATGGCAAAAATTTTAATGTTTTATTTTACATTATTCAAGATAACTTACGAACAATTCGACCTTTATTCTCAATTTTTATTGCTGGGAAGAGTAAACCATTATTTACATTTCATTTTGGTACAAACCGGACGACTCTGGTATTTTTGAATATTATCTCAGATTTTTGCGGGAAACATTTCAGATCAGTGTATCTTTGCCCCTGAAATGATTAGGATAGACAAAACATTGAACATAGGTCCAACTTGAGTTGTTTTACTTGTGGTATGAAGGAAGTACTATCGAAGCAAAACACCCTGTATACATAGGGGTTGATTTTCATACTTCAAAATTAAAGATATACTACTTTTCCACCTCGTAAGTACTTTTGAAGGGTAGTTTTTCAAAGCTGTATTAATTAAAATTTTTAATTAAATATCTAAATTTAGAATAGTGTTAGTTTCAGTTTGAAAGGTGCTAATTTTGAAAAACAATTATGAAATTACAAGTACATAGTGTTGTTTTTTTTGGGCAATTGCTGGACCTTTTAATGAATTTTTTTTCTCTTTCTATTTTATTGAAATATACTCTACCCACACGTAATATTTTTCTGATGTATTTTCTAATTAATGTACATTTAATTACTTTTTATAATTTTCTCTCTTATTTTGACCTTCTACGTTTCTTTTATTTTTTTTTCAATTTGTTCATGATCGAGTGGAAAGTGAAAAGTGGGCGAGCCATCGAAGCTTGTAATGTAACAATAGGTGAAATTTATGTATCTATCCGCTTGGGGTTTAATTAAAGTTGGGGTTTTTTGATTTTATTTCTATTTACGTACTGGCAACATGGAAAAAGAAATTTTACGAAGTCATTTTAGTTGGTTGCTATGCCACTGATGGTTTATTTGAAAATTACTCTAAAATTTTGTTAAATTTATGAAGATATTCGTTTTAAAAATTTATTCGTATATTACCCGTACCTATAGGCCTACTATCTAAACTCATTCGTTTTCATTAGATGGAAAATTTTTTTTCTAACAAACAGTTCAGGGTATCAAATGAGGTTGAATGAAAATTGCTGTAGTTACGAGAGCAATTTTTCGAAGAAAATGTTAAGGCAGGATGAAAAGCTTCGTGATAGGATTCGCATAGTTCGTAAAATTGCCATCACTTTTCGTTGGTAAATTTCGGTTTTATATGAATAGGTACAGGCTTTCGTTTTAGGGACAATTTAGATTGTATCATTACACCGTTAAATTCCTCTTAAAGTAATTTTGTGATTACGAGTAGACGAGTACCTACTGTTGGATGGATAAGTGCGAAATATTTAACGCTGTTTGAACAGATTAAAGGGATAAAAGTGTGAATGACCTTGTATTCAGATCCAGGTATGTTTAAAATTTTAGACATTACTTACAACAAAGGCGAAAAGGGAATTGTAAATCGATAATTGAAGAATCAAAAGTTACATGCATCCGCAGTTATCTAAAAATAAGCGTATTATCGTCACGAATATCACTAATTATATATTGATCACTGTATTTTTGAAGAAAACGTCGTCAGAGGGAAATTTACTTGTAAAAATTAAGCTCGAAACTAATAATAATTTTAAAATCTGACAAAATCTTGCAGAATCTGAAATTTCGAATTAATATTTGTGTACTTTTAATTTGATTGCTTACATTTTTAAGTATCAGGTAATACGAAAGAAAGTACAACATTTGGCTAATCTAGAATTTATAGAATCTGAAGCGAAGCAAAAATATTATTAGAAAGAATTTATTCTGTTGTAGTCAGCGTAAGTATTCACCCTTATTTCGAAGTGATGAGAGGAATGGTGAGGCGAGGAGGGGGGAGGGTGGGAGAGCTACGCTGTGGCCCGTTAAATACCTAGCCCGACAAAAAGTCAGAAATGAAATGTAACAATGAAGAATAGATGCATAAATAAAAGACGCAAACAGACTTGCCAAGGGAATAGAAATTATATAGCAGAAACGTATTTTGCATTTTATTACAGATCGACGTCGAACAATATGTTGAGTTTCTTAAACGTTATATCTGGGGAATTATATGTACGAGCTGTGGCGGAGGTGTACATATTACATACAGATAGGCAGGTATGTAGCTAGGGTAGCTAGGGTAGCTATGTATGTACTAAATAGCTAGGCGTAGGTAACGGGTGGCAGTGTAAAATTGAAATGCGTATTATACCTATTTCGCGCCTGTTATTCAAGATTAACTTGTTTGAAGTGCGTGTGCTTGTGAAATTTTACGAAAAACATCATGTGTTAACTATTTACATAGTATAGTGTATTTTTAATTTCCGTCGCGACGAAGCTTTTCGTCTACTTACGCGATTTTCATTTGATGCGCTTCTGCCACGTCGCCGACGTTAATAATATGTTTGTACTTTTGCGTCACGTGATTTGGTGACATTAATTTCGTTGCCCTTCTCACTTCTTGCGGTCTTCGCAGCGGATGTACACAATGAGCTTTTACAGTGGTTGCAGTAGTCAAACGACTGTAAAAGCACATTCGTTGTTCAAATTAATGAAAAGCGTTTCGTTGTACTTTTGTTTTAAGCTCGCGATATTATAAAAGCGTCGAATTGTTTAAAACAGTATTCAAAAAGTTTAATTACCTGATGTGTGCTGAATGGGTTTTATTATAGCGGAATGGGTAGTACGTGTTTGGGCGCTGTCGAAAATGAAATTCTCATGCTTGTTAGCGATAGTGCGGCTTTGCTTGTTCCAAACTTAGTGTGTACTTTGTATATGGCTTAAGTGAGATGAAAAGGTCGAAGATATTTTTATGGTTGTCGTAATTTTATAGTTTAGCACTTTCACGCGTGAATGCCTATGTTTTCAACTTGTGTAATTTTAATTAGCAGACTATACGTAAGTCTGCGTATTGCCTTTCTGAAGACGAAAATGTAGCTATATGAATTGTACCATATATATCGCTAGGTAGTAGGTACCTACTTACCGACACAACCTATTAGCTGGTATTTTCCATTTTTGTAATACGTATTTCGCGATTAGCTTACGAATGTTTCGAATTTACCTATACAGCTTCATACACGTGTATTTCATGCTATTGGTAGGATTGGTGTAGTATGATCAAAGACAGAGGACTAGCCATGTATTTTTTCATGTCTATTTCAAGTATAAACGTATATTTAGATACATTTTATAACATCAATATTAAAATTTACCCATCTTCCATCTTCGTAGTTTTTTTTTAGTAAATTTTTCCAACTTTATTTAAATCGTAAATTCCGGTAATGCTTTAATTCTTACAGCATTTAGCGTTTAAAATTTTAATCAGCCTTCGCCGGTAGTGGAAAATTTTCATCAATTTTTAGGGTCAGTTGTTAAAATTTTATTATTGTTACAAAATTCCTACTCGGCTGGAATTTTCTCTTTTATAAAGAAGAAAATTTTCTACAACTTTGAGCAACGTTCGCCGAATCGTAAAATTAGCGGTTTGATCTTGAAGCAGTCGAGAAACATTTGGTTTTAAGTTGTATGGCTTCGTGATACGAGAAATACAGGCTATGGAAGTAAAATGTTCAAACTGAAACAATTACATAGAAAATGAAACTGTATAGGAGTAAATGAAAAATGAGCCTACTACTCTTCCTCCCTTGCCCCCCCCCGTTTCTGCTTTGTGATCACGAAGTGGCTTGATTTGCTTTTTTTCCTCATTTTCATCCCTTGCAACAATATTGCTTAGGCTGAAAAGAATTGCGATTCATTGTGATATTGTCTTTGTAGTCTGTTGTGCCTCACCAACCTATTTAGATGGACATGTTTTCGGGCTGTGGGTCACTTGATGAACATATTGTTGCATAGTGATGTAGCCTGAGACCGAAAAACTTCAAAAATGTTTACTTATATCTATGCGAATTTGTTTCTTGTAAATCCTGAAAATGCACATTTTAATCGTTAAAAACTCCTATGCATATGGATGTATTTTAGGGCTAGTGTTCATTTTCCGAAGCTTATGAGTGTTGTACAGTTGAAGATTTATTTTGATTTTAAAAGCAGAGTAATAGTAACCGCAATAAAACTGATTTTGTCCATTCGTTTTCATGTTTTCATAATTCAGGATAATATTCGCCTATTTTTCAACATTTTTTCGTAATTTTCCATTAATTTTCTGCACTTTTTACCCATTTTAGTCTATTTTTTATTCATTATTTCGATAAATTTCAATACTTTTTTTTCATGCTGTAGGTCAATTTTCATCCATTTTTTATAATTTTTTTAAATGATTTTTGATCAATTTTCTGCGCGTTTTACCTATTCTTATCTAATTTTTAATTAATTTTTCAATAATTCTTGACCATTTTTTTGATATTGTAGGTCAATTTATGCATTTCTTTTGTCAAAATTTTTACTCAATTTTTGATGTTTTTCAACAATTTTTCATGATTTTTGATCAATTTCCTGCATTTTTATCCATTTTTATCAAATTTTCACTTGATTTTCGTTTATTTCTAACTTTTTTTCTTTCAACTTTTAAGCCAATTTTCATTCTTTTTTCAAGATTTTTCGGGATTTCTAAACAATTTTCTACACATTTTTACCCGTTTTAGTTAATTTTTTACAAAATTTACAATGATTTTCAACATTTTTGTGATTTTTGATTAATTTTTTGTGCTCTTAGCCCGTTTTTATCGTATATTTATCTAATTTTTGGTGATTTTCAAGGATTGTTTAATAATTGCATTCATTACTTTCCACCACTAAGTAAGTATATAAACTTGAGACATTCTGATAAAAATAATGAGCGAGAATAATTAGTTTTCATTCTTTTGCCTTTCGACTTTGTAGAGAGAAAATATGTGAATAACTTCATGTAAGTATAAAATTCTGTCAATGTTCCAGTGTGCATGGTTCGGATTAGGAGATTTCCTTTCAAGTAGAGATATACAGTAGATACCTCTATCTTTTAGTATGTGAACATATATATGGCAGTACTAATAAATACGAGTACAACAAATTTCTAGATCACAGTACAGTACGACGTACAGTGCTTATTTGAATCGTAAAATATTCGTAGAACAGACAACGGTAATTATGTAGGTGATTCATTAAAATATAGGAAATAAAAAAAAAGTAGATATAAAGCACAACTAACAGTTTTACAAGCAATTAGTGTGTTTGGTATACGAAACACGCAAAGATCCTCTATAATCCTCTTGAATTTCCGTTTACTCGTTTTTCTTTTCCATTTTAGTTGTGGAAATTAAAGCCGTCTAATTTCATTTACTTTTTATCTTTTAATAATAGTCTCTAAACTAAAATGTAGGAGAGTATCGTTTTGCGCGAGTATCAAACCTTTTCCTCTTCCTTTTCTTTTCTTTTTTTTTTTTTTTTTTTTTTTTTTTTTTTTTCTGTTTTGAAGAATATAATTGCCGAATTGTAACATTGTATCTGATGGTATATATAGAGCAGCGTCTGTGTATCTCTGTAAAAATATTTGATTAGTGTTGAGAGTGTGGTGTTGGGAGTTCATTTAGAAAGACGTGCACGTAATTTTATTGCACGATCTTGGTAGGAAAAGTACAGAAACGCTGTAGTCAGTTTTTCCTGTACGTAATTTAAGACTTACAGTTTAGGCTTTTCAAGAACTTTCTAGGGAGATTTACTGATATTCCATCTTTCTCCTTTTGTTATTTCATGGATATCGTCGGGCTTGAGAGTGCAAAGTGCTGATATTTTTCTGCACTTTTTCTCCTTAACGTTGCATGCGGTATTCTCGTTGTTTTGTACGGTTTATTTATGACGCATTTTCTTGGTTCTATTCATTTACCGCGTGGTTTTTCAATTTTACCGTACTCGCCGGTTTCGCTTTGTTCGCAAAAACGCTCGGTATTTAGCGAATTGTTAAATGTTGTGCCCTTCGCTCCAAAAAAAAAAAGGCGAATATTTTTTCAAATTAAAGATCGGTATCGCGAAACGGCTTATTTACGGCTTATACATTTTAAAACGGTTGTATGTACTTTACTTAAATCCTTTAGCGTTGAAGATTTTAAGTCATGTCTTGAGAAAGAATTTTAATGTTGGATGAAATTTAAACGGTTTATATCGGCGATGCGATGTTAAACTTCATGGCATAGTGTAGAAATCATCACCTCTTACGTTACAGTTACTAAGCCTTCCTTCAATTCCGATTGGCGTAACCAGAAATTTTCCAAAAGAGGGGCTCCAATTAGAGATATAGGATCTGAAAAATTTTTCCTTATCTCAAATTTTGAAAATAGGGTCAGTAGTCAAACATTTTTCAAGGGGCCTTAAACGCTAACTCGAATGAAGCAAGAGCGAAATTTTGAAAAAATTGTATTTTCAACCTATAAAAAGTGTATTTATCAAATGAAAGATACTCAATGATTTAGATTTTAAATCTGGCGTAAATGTGAAAATATTTTAATTTTTCACGCTCAAGAGGGGGCGATAGCCCTTGTAGTTCCACCTTGGTTATGCTACTGCTTCATTTGACTCGAATAATAATTTGATGTTACTTGAATAGTGCAGGAAGAGACTGGGAAGTTGTGGTATTGGTTCAAATGAACCGCCTGGGAAAACTTCAAATATCGAGTAGAAATTTAGGAAATTGACTAGATGATTGACCTTAAGCGGATACGAAAAACAAAAGAGGGTAGTTTTTTAAATTAAATTTTTAATGTTTATACGGGGCGTTTCACATTAACCACCCATCCCTTATATGAGTGATAGGTCAACTCATGAGACTTACATGTGTAATAGTTAGCATATACAAAAAATGGAAGGGTTAAGATATGCTATTTTCAAAATTTCAATTTGCACAAACCTGCCGCTCATTTTGAAAATTCATAGAAAGAAATTAATAATGATAACAATTCGCTGTTTACTTTAAAAAACAGTATACACTCTCGAGTATATTTGGTATAAAAATCAAGAGTGGGGATGAAGTGATTTGTAAAATATGACCAAATGAATATACAAAAAAAAATGACTAAAAATTTGAAACTTTTTAAATTTATTGTGAAAAAATTTTTAACTGAACAGAAGAGCATTTTCAACTCAGTGGTTGAGGTGGTAACCCCGAGAGTTGTATTTATACCAAGAAAAAAAATATTCAATAATTTTTGGACCAAAACAGGAAAAAAATTATGATTTCAAATGTAAATGTGAGAGAAGCAAAACGATGGCGCCACAAGCCACCGAATCTAAAAGAGCAACTGTGGTAAAAAAATCAAGAGTGGGGATGAAGCGGTTTGCAAACTGTGATGATATGCGTATTAAAAAAATGTAGTAAAAAATCTTCAATTTTTTCAGTTTTCTGTGGATAATTTCTAAAAAAAACTATTATCAACTCTCCACTAAAAATCTTTAAAGTTATCAGCTGTGCATCCCCTTTCATGGTCTGAGTAGAAACTCTGATAGTTGCTTGCCAACGGAAGAAAAAATATATTGAATGTTATCAAAATGGAAAATCATGAACTTTTAAGAAAAAAAATTGATAAATCTCAAAATTTCACATTTTTTTTCTCCATTGGGAAAGTAACCTTCAGGGTTTCTGTTCATACCATGGAGTGGGTGGAGAGAGGTATTGCGTTAGTCATTTTAAAGATTTTTAGTGGGAAGCTCATATTAGTTTTTTCAGAAGTTAATCACAAAAAGCTGAAAAAATTGAAAATTTTCAACCAAACTCTGTTGTACAAATTAAACGGCAGGTTTGGATAAAAACGAAATATTGAAAATAGCATATCTCTGCTCCTTCAGTTTTTTTGGTGCTCTAATTGCTACACATGTAAGTCTCATGAGTTGATCTATTACTGGTATGCGGGTAGGAAGGTTAATGCAAAACACCCGGTACATGAAGACTTCTTCAGTGAAGCAACTAGAATTTGTGCTAGAAGAGAGGAAGATTACAAACGACATGATGGCTTATTTTTTTCAGAAATATTTTCAATCAATTGTCTTTTTTAGTAATTCTAAAGGAGACAGGCACGTAGCCAGCCTTAACTGTTGCATAAACATTTTTTGGCGACATTGTACTATTCAGGGGCAAATGGGCTTAAAGGGGAACGACGATCTTCCCTCAATATTACTCGAATCAGGGCTTTAACAAAAGTAAAAATATTTCCAAACTACTAAATTGATTCATATCCGCTTCTGGCGGCCTTCGGCTTTTTACTTCTACTGCCTTTTTTTGGAATTATCCTGATTATCATTCTTCAAATGAAAAATCAGTGTTATCAAGGTTGTAGAAGCACTTGAATATAGCTTACAGAAATGTAGTAAAAATTTCTATATGGATGAAATTTTTCCAGGGAATGCTGAGCATCCCCGTAGCACCTCGCTGGCCACGGACTTGAAAGGAGGTCAAATTTGTCGTGTAGATTTATAAAATGCTTGGGTTGGGGTTGTACTACTAACTATTAGTATATAAGTATAAAAATAATAATTGGTCTTTATTACTGCTTTGAGGTGAATAATATGAGAAAATGCAAATAAAGGACTGACTGAAGTCATCACCAATAAGTGATGAGAGTAAAGAGGTCTTGAGTCGTGCTACTTCTTTGAAAGTGATACTGCGAAACAAATAAGTTTAGCAATATAAAGTTGAACGTAGATCACAAAGTGACGCTACCTTTTTCCTATACATACCTACCTACCTATACCTACGTAAATAAATACGTATACATTAAGTACACCGACGAAAAGAATCGAACAAAAAAAAAAAAAGAAAAAAGAAAAGTTTTGTCGACTTATGAGTATTATTGATGAAGCACGTAGGGTCGACATTCGACAACGCGACCGGGTACCTTCGCCGATTAAATATTCGAAGAATGACGATTACGTTTCATTTTAATTTTGAGTAATACCCGAACAGATTGGTTATATGAAAGTATTTAATTAGGCCTGCTGTAATGTAATTTTGCGGGTCATTAATTTTGAATGTAAATTTCAAGTTAATTTCAGAATTTACACTTTGGTGTCGCTTTAGGCCGAATATTTCCTCTTTTTACTCGGCAGCATTTATATGAAGTTTAATCAGGCGTTATTTTCACTCTCCATTTATTTTTCCATCTGTTTATTTACTTCGTCCGGTTAGCGCGAGAGTAAGAAATTCGAAGCTATTGTGGGTGCGTCGCGTCGCACCGCCATCGCCATCGCCATCGCCAGCGCCAGCGTCAGCGTCAGTACGCCTTACGTACTATATAACCTTTACTTATTTACTCGTCGCTCGTATTATATTGTATGTGGGGGAAATTTCCCAATGAAAACTACCTCGTGAAATTCGTTTAATGTTCTTCACATTACCAGTTTGAAGAATAACGTTAGGTACTTACTCGTTGTATGGTGTGTAGTTTTTCTTAAATAAGCGTATAAATTTAAGTTTGAAATCGTTCGCTTTTTCCGCATTTGTATTGAGGTGTTTTTTTTTCTTATTTTCCCGAAGTGGCACGGCCAAGTGTGACGACCCGTACGCCACCTATCGTTTTACTCAAAGGAAGAGATTTTAGCCCAAAAGGTATCTTCGGTCTTATCCGGTGGTGCGGTGCTTCGAAATTCTTTTCTTTTCTTTCCTTTGTTTTTTTTTTTTTTTTTTTTTTTTTTTTTG
>FIZR01029670.1:939-34837 GCA_900060175.1 Ferrisia virgata
TTTGAGCAAAAAAAAAAAAAAAAAAAAAAAAAAAAACCTAAGGAAAAAAAATGAAATTAGTGGTTTTTTGCTACTCGTTTTTATAAATGATATTATTAATCGATAAATTATATGTTTTAAAATATCATATTTTCACAGAAGTAAGTTTACATTGAAGTGTTGCTTTGGTTTAATATAATGTGTACCTAAAAGTGTATTTTTTCTTGTGCGATAAAAGTTTACGTATGTGTGGATCGCGATCGTGATCGTGAATCTGTTTTAAATCAATCGTTTCAAGTAATGTTCACCAAGTTTAATTTTAAATCTATGTATTTTATTTTTGTGGTTTTTTTTTAAGGATAAATTGTAGACAGCTAAGATAAACGTAAAAGCTCGTATAACATGTACAAGTTTAATAATTAACACTATTTCCAATAAATTTTACTTTTGTAAAAAACGAAAAAAAAAAAAAAAAATTTATAACACAATGCACATTGTATAGGAACAGGTAAGTGGTACCTTACCTATAGGATTTTATTATGCTGGGTAAAATTTGTCACTAATCCACGTGTATTTCAACCTAGCAGCAGTACCTATAATACACGAGGTATACTTATGTAGGGAATCGGAAATAACCATTATGACGAGGAAGGTGAGGGGAGATGAGGAATATTATGTGAAACCTTATGGCTTATGCTAAACAAGGATACATATGTGTGTTATGTGTATGTAAATATGCGACAGTATACATAGTTACTATGGGATAACATTTTTTTTTTTTTTTTTTTTTTAATTCTCGCTTAAACAAATTACACATGAAATTTACTCACACGACGTTTTAGGAAATAATTAAAAACAGTAACACGACGAATCTCATAATAATGCATTGCACGTTGAACTTGACCTCGGCTATGTTTGATAGGTTGAGACATCTCGATATGGTGACGCTAATTTTACACGCTCGTGTTCATTTTGATCTATTATACGTAATTTACATTTACGATTTTTTTTTTTTTTTGCAAATATTTCTCTACTAGATTATTATACGTCGTATAAGTAGGTAAGGTAGATAGGTAGGTACTCGAACTCCTTTTTTTTTTTTCTGCAGTCTGTATGATGATGATAACAGTACAGCGACATTGAAAAATCTGCCTACGATAAAAGCGCAATTAAAACAAACCACGCCTATATGAAAATTTATAATTACTTGTCTATCCTACTCTTTTTTATTCCTTCGCTTTGTAATCTGCTAGTGAATGAAGAGGTGGATCTAACTTTTTCATTATTCGTTGAAGTTGTATTTAATTCGCAATTTTAATTTTTAGCTTTATTTTACAACGTGAAATATAATGTTTTTGATAACGTAGCTAAGTTCATAGGTAGGTACCTATTTAATTCTAGTTGCTCCCGGAATGAAAAATAATTTACGTTGAGAAAGGATTTTTTTTTTCTAATTTTTATACATACCCATCGCTGTAAAAAAAAAAAAAAACTACCTATTATGAAAATAGTTATGAAAATTAATTAATCCGATATAAGTTTATAGTTTATGAACGTATGCCATGACCCATTCTGATCATATCGATTTTATTTTTTGATTAATTGAGAAAATATTAATTTAATTCCATTTTTTCAGCTGGCTATAGAATTGAGAAAGTTTTGGGTTTTTGAAAACAGGCGTTAGAAAAACATAAATGTTACTATAGGGTACCTATTCATCTGAAATTTTACGTGTAAAGGACTCGTTCGGCAATTTTTCCTAATATTTTGCTACATTTTCTGAAGTTCTATTGCATTGGTAAAATGATTTCAAATAATTGAAATTAAACATGTCTCGTATTTAGTTTCTCGATTTTTAGGCCGATTTTCTATGTTATCTTGTCGATGAAAACCAGGCTATTACAGCCTATCGACCAACGGCTGATGAGAGGTGGGGGGGGAGGGATATCAACAAAATCCGTTTTTGGGGTCCTAGAAGACTATTAAGATAATTTTTAGTCGTGTCAGGTATTTATTTATTTTTATTTTTTTCCCCGAACATTAAAATCATTTACTCCCCTCTATACTAATCAAAATCGCTCGAATTCGGGCATTCGGCTTAGTTTGGCGGCGTATTAGATATTTATGAGTGAGGATGAACTTGAGTCAAAATTCAGTTATGACCCAATTTGGGGGAGGGGGTGTTGAGAGGTCAAAAATGCAAAAATTGCCCCTTTTAAAGCTAACTGATAGGGAATCAAAAGTTGCATGACATATCCAAAAATCAGCCTCTTAAGTCAATTAGGAGGAAAGATATGGGGTTTTCTCCCTTTTTGACCTTGAAAAAGGGCTGTTCCTCTCCTGTTTCCCCACCAAATAGAGCTAGGAAGTTGAAATTGGGCATGTACATTTAGTTGTAGCCCTAGATGTACTTTTTGGAGGTTCCGACTTTTTTAGCTTCATTGCACCTCCTAACAGCCCCCCCCCCCCCCCCCCCCAAAAATTTTTTTTGATTGGTTTTCCCCATTTTTTTCATTTTTTGAGTTTGTTTCTCACATGACTCACATGACTCCCCTCCAAATTAAGCTAGGAACTTTAAATTAGGTATGTACGTTTAGTGGGGGTCCTAGGTGTGCGCCTTTTGCTTTTTTGGAGGTATCGAATTTTCAGCCCCATTCACACCCTCGCAGCCTCAAAAAAGGAGTTTGTTCCCCGCATAACTCTCTCCAAATTGATCTAGGAAGTTGAAATTAGGTATGCACATTCAATAAAGGCCCTAGATGTGCGTTTGAGGGGTCTCAACTTTTCAGAAATTCTCATAATTGAAATATGTCTCTATTTTCAATCTTCCCACCACTACCATGAATTTCAAACTTTTTCAATTTTCGAAATTAGTATTTCAAATTTTCAACATTTTATATTTAAATGTTTTGGAAAAAGAAATTTTCGACAGAAAAAAATAACGATAATCGAATTTAGAATACAAAATTTGTTATTTAGTCGAGGATATTTTTTAAATTTACATATTTTTCAAAAGCTTTGCAAGAATTTTCTTTACCATACGATAATTTTACATTTTTTAAATTTAAGATGTTAGGATATCTTACGTCTTCACTCCACTGATCAGCTTCCTTAAAATTCAAATATTTCCACAATTTTAATTTTTAATTTTGGAAGAAATGATTTTAGAAAAAAATTTAACCATTATATTACCTACTCTATATTTAATTTATCGTGGAATTTTCCTATTTTTCACGGTTTCAAAAAATTTTATTTCCAGCAAAATAATTTTTAATTTCAAAACTTAAGATTCCAAGCTTCGTACTCCTTGAAAATTATTCAAAAATGGATTTTGAAACGATTTATGGAGACATACAGCCATCGAAACCTTTTTTAGACTTTTTATCGACTGGCTCAAAAACGAACAATTTTTGCGATGTTAGCCCCTCTGCATCCTTATCCTCGAATTTGGGCATAAGTGAATCTTGACCCAAGGTCATCCTCAATCGGAAATATTAAATCCGTCGCCAATTTAATCCTACTGACCAAATTTTATCAATTTTGATCTGTATCGAGTCGATAAAATCATTTTTAGTTGAAGGGGGGGGGGGGGGGGGGAGGATAAACAAATTGAAGGGAATAAATATCTGACAAAACCAGTAATGATCTCAACGGTCCATTCCCATTGATACCTACTCCCCTTTCCATCCACAATCGGTCGATAGCCTGTAATAACCTGATTTTCCTTGACAATGTAACGTAGAAAATCAGGCTGAAAACAAGCATACCTACCCTATTCAAGGGTTTTAATTTTTAGCCTGATTTTCTATATCATATTGTCAATGAAAACCAGACTTTTACCGTCTACACACCTACGCCGGATGAGAGGGAAATTTTATTTTATTTATTTTCCCCAAAACTAAAAATCATTTGCTCAGCTCGATGTCGACCAAAATCAATCAAATTTGCGAAATAAGCATCGATTAACGTCAGATTTGATACTCCGGAGTGGGGATTACCTCGGGTCAAAATTTAGATATCCTCGAATTCGGAGCAGGGGATGCTGTGGGGCAAAATTCGACTCTTAAGCCGATCGATAAGCTATCTGAAGTTGCATAATATATTCAAAAATTAGTCTCCTAGATTAATTAGAAGAGCGGATATGAGATTTTCCCCCTTTTTGACCTGGAAAAAGAGCTGTTCCTCGCATAACTCCCCTTCATTTTGAGCTAGAAAGTTGAAATTCGGTATGTAGATTTAGTAGGGATCTTAGATATGCGTTTTGGCGGTGTCGAATTTTGGCTTCATTGTACCCCCCCCCTCCCCAACCGTACCATTGAGTACGTTTTCGATGTTTTTTTTGCATTTAGACACGGGATATCAGGCTCGCAGAAAATTTTATTTGTAATGCGTAAATAAATCGTAATTTGGAGTGGATCTATATAGTACCCTCTTATTTTAAATCCATTATACTTCATTCAATCAGGTACAAAGCCGTCTAGCTTTTTTTCGTATGGGCAAGTAACTCTAGATACTGCAAAATATGCATAAAATGAATAAAAACCATAGGTATTCAGTATTCTGTATTCGATCGATGTACGTTTCATCATAAGTCTATATTTACAAAAATACACGTGCAGCTTTTCTCAATTTTTATACTTAAACGTACGACTTATCAATTTTGCACACTCTGTTATCAATTGTAGCTGAAATGTAAAATTCAACTTGAAAATATCTGCGCTCATTTATCACGACGCGTTAAACTCGAAACATTTTGTTTGCTCGACTATTAAGATAAAGTGTATAGTGTGTAATGTATCTACTTATAAATTGAACTTTTCTTCGTCTATATTTATATGTTCGTTTGTCTTTAGGTACTTACTTATCTCTCAAGTGTTGGTGTTTTGGCGAAAATCTAGAATTTCACTATGGCTGACATGACAACCGAATGGTGAGTAATGTTTTATGTAAAAAATTTTCAAAAATATAAATAATAATTAATCAAGTCTTAATCAACGATTAAATTAATCTGTTGGTTATTTATCAATTAATCGCGACTATCTATACCTGGTACCTAGTTGGTAGTTATCTACGTACATTATTTAATATCGAATAAATATCCGCAGTATTAATTCGATAATTTATTTAAAAGGCGGTAAAAAAATGGAAACTATTCAACCTCGTATAGAGTGAAATTCTTTTTCAAAAACTACCTATAGATACAAATCATACTTACTAAATATATCCCAGTCGAACTTCTGCTCAACAATATTTTATTCTCAAGAGAGAACGTTTTGTAGAAAATTGAAAAATTTTACCTCTTTATAACTTTTTCTCCAAGTTTCAACTTAGTATCTATAATCCAAGTATAGCTACCGACTTGAGTTACTCATTTTTAGTACACCTTGTTAAAAGATGATACTGCTGTCATTTTCAATTCCGCCATTTTTTAAAAGAAAAATGAGAATTAGGGAAGTTCGCTATTTCAGATTTTACTTCCTTTAAAATATGGTGAAATTTATTCATCTTTTAACATCTTATAAAATGAGTGTAGGTATCTTATATACTGATAATTTCTTCAGCTGCGTTTAAATCTTATTACCTAACTGATCAATGTCTCATTTTTATACGAGTATAATAATACGAAGAATCGCTAAACAAGAACGTCCAATTAAATCTCTTATATTTTTTTTTTTTCATTTTCAATTATATTGCCAGCCATTAATCTAGAAGAAAAAAAAAAAGCTTAAATACGTATCAGTTATCTTATTTTTCTCTCCGTGAATTGATTACTTAAACTCGATTTGTCACCATATCGTCAATCTTGATAAAAAGATAGGTAATTATCTCGTTAATTAAGTTGCAACAATTCGATACCTATACCTAACAATTTTTTAGTTGGATTTTCTCTTTAAAATTTAGCCAGAAAACAGGCAGGCCAGTACTCTGACATTCCGTTGAATAAATTTATGAGCTTAAGAAATTAACATTCATTAGTGTTATAATTATCATACAAATTTCACCTTCTTCCTCGCATTCTCTATACACTTGAATAGTATTTCACTGAAATCAGTGGAAGGTGCAAAAAAATACGTTTATTTTTAACTCTGACATAAGGCCCTAATTGTAGTGCACATTTTTTTTTTTTTAAGTTGAAAATTGTAATACAAAATCATGGCGGACAAATTAGTTTTTTTATTGGATTATTGGATTAGAAAAGAAGCTGATAAAATGGTCGCTTTCAAAGATTTTTGGCATTAAGATTGCCTGAACCTGAAAAAACCGGTGAAATCATATTCTGAAAATTAAATATACCTTTAAATGCCAATTTCTCGATTCTTCACTTGAAATTTGTGGAAAAAGCTTTATCAAGGATTTTTCTGGGGGTACAAAATCTGAAATTTTTGGGAAAAGGGAGTTATTTGAAGTGTTTCATACAATAAGGCTAACCTAGTCCATTAATTTTCATATTTTCATAATTTAGGCCAACTTTCATCCATTATTCGACGTTTTTTTCATGATTTTTATTCAATTTTTTATATTTCTTACCCATTTTTAATAAATTTTTAAATGATTTTTTGACATATTTTGAGTCAATTTCCTCTAATGTTGGGAATATTCGGATCAAAAAATTGTGATTTGATTCGTGATTCGGTTTATTTTGGATCGCCCTAAAATGATTCGCGATATATGATTCGTATACAATTTTTCGTATGATCCGTGATTTGATTCGATTTATTTTCCTGAAATTATGACTTTTCGGTATCAATTTTTTAAATTGTAGCTTGCGCTGCACGATGATGTGGTTATTGTTTAAGGCTAAAAAATCTTGTAAAATTGAAATTAACCTGGGTCAGGAAATTACTGCAGCCTGAGTTTTGAAAAAAATGATCTGATGATATAAATTTTTGTTATCCGAATCATTTAAAAAAAGAAAAAAATTCGTGAAAATTGATCCCATTTCGGGCAAGTTTTTGAAGTGTGATCCATGATCCGTGATTCGAATCATATTTTTACAAAATGATCCGTTTCCGTGATCCGGATAGTTTTTTGCTCGATAATCTGAGATTTGATCCTAGTCACAAATGATCTCGTGAACCCAATCCTGATTTCCCCCGCCCCCCCTATTTTTTGAACATTTTTTCCTTATTTTAGATCGTTTATTGCCTTTTTTACCCATTTCTACCAAACTTATACCCAATTTTCGATGATTTTCAATATTTATTCCCCATATTTTTGGCCTATTTTCGCTCATTTTTCAACACTTTTTCATGATTTACCCATTTTTATCAAATTTTAACCTAATTTTCGATGATTTTTTTCACATTTTAAGTCAATTTTTATCGGATTTTTACCACTATATCGTGATTTTTTATCAATTTTTTTCACTTTTTACCCATTTTTATCATTTACAAATTTTTTTCATATTTTAGATAGTTGTTTATCTAATTTTCAACATTTTTATGCAATTTTTGATTACTTTTTCGCATTTTTTTACCCATTTTTTGACAAATTAAAAGAACTTTTTATCGTATTCTAGGTCGATTTTTATTCAATGTTCAACCTTTTTTGTGATTTTCGATCAATTTTTTGCACTTTTTATCAATTTTTATCATTCAATTAATTTTTAATGATTTTTTTTCATGTTTTAGGTAAATTTGTAACATTATAAACATGATTCTTGATTGATTTTCTGCTCTTCTTACCTATTTTTATGTACTTTTTACTTCTTTTTCCATAATTTTTTTCCTGCTTTAGATCAACTTTCACTACATTTTCTTGATTTTTGATTTGCACACTTTACACATGTTAATCAGATTTTTACCTAATTTTCGATAATTTTTAACGATTTTTCCTCATATTTTAGTAAATTTTTACCCAATTTTCACTATTTTATCAAATTTTTGATCGGTTTTTTGCTCTGTTTTTCCCCCCATTTTATCGTATTTCACCCAACTTTTGATCATTTTCAATGATTTTTTTTCGTATTTTAGCTCAAATTTCACCCGATTTTTGACATTTTTTCATGATTTTTGATCAATTTTTTTACGCGTTTGTTAAATTGTTACCAAAATTTCGATCATTTCAACGAATTTTTTCATGGTTTTTGATCGATTTTTTGCACTTTTCAACTAATTTTATCAATTTTTTACCGGTTTCTTTCATATGTTAGATCAATTTTCACTCCATTTTCACCATTTTTTCATTACTTTTTATTAATTTTTTGCACTTTTTACACATTTTTTTGCTCATAGTTTGGTCAGTTTTCACTTTACTATGACTTTTGATCGATTTTCTGCACTTGTTTACCTATTTTATAAAATTTTCACCCGATTTTCAACATTTTTTCATGATATTTGATCAATTTTTGCCATTTTTTACACATTTTAGTCAAATTGTCACCCAATTTTCGATTATTCTCTACGATTTTTTCTTTTATTTTGATCATTTTTCCCCCAGGTATTCACTATTTTATCATGATTGTTGATAGATTTTTTGCATTTTTTTCACCCATTTTTATCAAATTTTCAAAATCTTTCAATGATAGCCGACGATTTTGTTCATAATTTATGTCAATTTTCATCGATTTTTCAACGTTTTATCTAAATTTTTGATGAACTTTTTTCACTTTTTACTCATTTGTATCAAGTTTTTTTCCAAACTTTCTTTGATTTTCAACGATTTTTTCAATGTTTTTGTTTAATTTTCCTCCATTTTTCAACATTTTTTTCTTCATTTCCAATCAATTTTCTTTATTGTTTATCCATCTTGGACAAATTTTCAACCATATAAATTTTTAAAAATTTAATTATAAATCGAATTGATGGTAAAAAAATTCTTGAAAAGACAAGAAAAAACTATTTTTTGAGCATTTCTGAAAAATCATCTGTGAGAGATGAAATTAAAATATTGCACTTACCAAAAATTTTCAAAAAAATATATTTTTGAATTTTTTGAGAAATTTTGAACTTTATTCCGCAAAGCACCTTTTTCGGCTACGATGAGATGAAAATCGCGCTTGCGCTGTACAATTATCTTTTACTAGCTCTATTCATTCTGCTCCCTCTTCACCATTGGGAAAACTAAAATTTTGAGCTGAAGGGCAAATCGTCCGAACGTATTTTGCTTTTACCGTTATAGTATGTATTTTCTATTACATTTTTTCAAAAATTTATACCCTTCTGTTTCCTCTTCCTTTCCGCTCATCATTCGGGCTCAGTTAGGTCACTGTATATAAAAGAAAAGTAATAGTTTTTTAATCTTTATAACTCCGGAAAGCTTTATTTTTTCGCATGAGGAATACTCAAATTGACCTAGACGGCTGAATTTTGCGCTGCATCTATTGCTTCTTTAAACATGCCAGCTTGAAGGTACGTTTGACTTTTATAAGCCTAAAAGAATAAACTTTTTGATGATTTTCTAAGTGTTTGGTTTTTCAACCGGTACCCAAATATTAGGCAGGTACAGTAGACTGATTGAGCCAAGAAGGCGAAATTTTTGGATACTGGTACATCAGTCGAGATTTCCCACCTTTCTGGTCCTATTCTAATAATTGAAAGAATAAAAATTGAACAAAAATTTATCAGCAGAAAAGATGACGATTTTTGAAATTTGGTCCCGTATATTTTTTGCACAAAGTTGGTTCGGACTTGAAATTATTGGAAATGACAACCGCGCAAATAATGTCGTATAATTCGTAATTATTACTCGTCGTTCTTCAAAAACGAGAATGCTGCGCTGCTAATTAGGTAAATTATTTTGTATCATCTTTCACAAATATATAGAATTGCCGACAAATGAACGCCATAACGTGTTTGCTGGTTAATTAAATCCATAAATTAAACGCGAAGTTAAATTTACTCAGTAATATCACATTTTGGACGAGTTTTAGGCCGAAAACGCACAACACGAAGGTACGATTTTCTGTTTTTAGTTACTTTCTGGTATCCCGAAACATGAGATCATTTCGATTATTTGCATCTGCTTTGATTGTTACTACAAAGAAACTAATACTACCATACCTGTTACTTATAATGACTTCCAACTACTGCTGGCTTGATATATCGCTTTATGGTATGAATTTGTTTGACGATATGGCCAGGTACATGACGTGGGCTGAAAAACACACCTTGAATTTGCATTTTACATAAAGTAAGATGGGGGTATTTTAGCAAATAGGCACATTGTTATAACACGACCTTCAATTGATATTGCATAATACTAACGTAAACTATTGGCCACAATGATTACTCGCTGGGTTTAGAAAATGGCAATATTGAAATTTAGTTCAAAAATTTGAATTTTTATGGCTATTATACATACTATCTATATCTATGCTTATTTAGATTAAAATATGGTCATAAATTTTTTGATATTGGAATAATATGATATGCAGTCTATAGAATTGTTAGGTTGGACTGACCTCCATATTTATTCGAGATGAAAAAAAAAACGCATGAATTTATCTCAACACTCTGATTAGATAATTTTTTTCATTACGTGCGCGGATATTGTGAACTGGGTATGATTTATTATTGCAAGAAATTGCCTATTTTGGCTTTATGAATAATAAATGAAAAAAAATTCTTTATTCTTTATAAATTAAATATCTAGTGCCTACTCTACCTATCAACATATTAAATAATATTTATGTTTAAAATCTACTCCTGTACAGAAGTATTCTCACCTTATTTGAAAATACTGTTGTGTTGGCCTTTCTGTCAACTATTCCTCCCTCCCCCTTCCACTCCATGAGATAGGAAATGGCGATGAATCACAATACATTATTAGGAGTCGAATTAACAACTCGTACGAGATCTCATCCATGGAAGCTCTAAATATTTCATTAGCATTTCGCGTATGGTAAAACTTTCGTCTCATGGAAAGAGACAAGGGGAGAATTTCCAAGAAAGCTTAATTCCATTTTAACACAAAATACAATAATCATTCATTATCATCTTTTATCGCGATTTTTTTACCAAAAATTTTAAATCAAAAACGTTTACTCTTCTCCTCACTCCATTTTGACATTTTATTTTATTTTATTTTATTTTATTTTTTTTGGTTACGCCATGTACAGCAACAAAGGCTAGAGGCGTTGCAATCTGGGATTAAGTTATATCAAGGGTTGTAATTTTGTGTTCGAAAGGAAATTTAAAAGGTTTTGAATTTTCTTCCTAGCAAAATGAAGATTATACAATCACCCATCATCACGAATTTTTTATGCAAAACTTATTTTTCATTTTTCAATTGTTATTTTTTGATTTTTTAAATTCTTTAATTTTTCTATTCCTTTATTTTTTAATTTTATATATTTTTCAATTTTTTCAATAAAACATCTATATCAACTTTTTCAACCTCAAGTACAAAAGTCATCAATTTTTTTATTTTTCAAATATTTTAATTTTTTTGTTTTTTTTCTGTTCTTAATTTTTTAATTTTTTTGTTTTTTTTCCTATTTTTAATTTATTAATTTTTCTATTTCATCATCTTTTGAGTTTTTTAATTAGACATTGAGATTAACATTTCAACGGTGAGCGCAAAACTCATCAGTTTTTTTTTCAAATTTTCAAATTTTTTCAAGTTTATAACTTTTTTAATTTTTTTAAGTCTTCAATTTTCGTTCTTTATTATTATTTTTGTTTTTTTTTATTTTTCAATTTTTCTGATTGGACATCCAAGTCAACATTTCAACAGTGAGTGCAAATTGCAAAAGTCATCAATTTTTTTTCTTTTTTCAAATTTTTTATTTATTTTATTTTTATTCTCTTTTATGTTTCCATTTTTTTATTTTTTTCACATTTATTCAATTTGATCATTTTAACTTAGAATGCAAAGTCATATCCATGTCAATATTTTAACATGAAGTGCAAAAATCATTCATAATTATTCTTCATTGCGATGTAACATCAAAAACAGCAGCCAAAAACTCCCCCAGAAGGAGAAATTGTAATAATTCACCCAGCAGATTTTAGTTTAGGTCCAGTGTCTATAGTAGTGGAGAATTCAAAAATTTGGAGATAATTCCTTTTAGATTTTCTCATTTGTCTTCACCTGAAACAGCAGCTATACAAACCGTGTAAAAACCCAAAAATCGCGAAAAAAAATGTTTTCTGGTTTTTGTCTATCCAAAATAACGGCTAAACATGGCTCAAAACTGGTCCTAATTGCAGATCCAAATGATCCAATAGGTTATCCATGGGTAAAAAAAGTTGAACAATAAATATATTCCATAATTTGTATTCACTTGAAATCCATACAGTAGCATTGTCTGCCATAGCGGACAAAACTCTCGAAATTTTTAAGAGGCCTTTGCAGGTAATTGAAAATTTATTGCTACTCTGTTGTATAAAGTAATAATTTATCACCATTCTACCCGTAGTCTTAAAACAATACATCAGTTTTTGACTGTTTTACACAATTTGAGAACCTAAGTTTTTTTTTTAAATTTCATCAAGTCCCGAAAATAAGTTTTTTTAAATTTTATAATGCATAAACGAAGTCTTCTTGACGAAATGTTAGAAATAGGGCTGTTAGTATGATTTTTAAAAAAAATCACCAGAATGTCGTAAGAAAAAAACTAGAAAAAACGATGGAATTGATAGATCACTGGCAATTAGTTGACAATCCATTTGTAATTAATTGCCTGGTAATTACCTTAAAGTTCATTGGTAATCACCTTGCAATTAACTGCTAATTACTTGACAATTTACTACCAATTACTTGGTAATTTACCGGTAATTACCTAGTAATTACTTGATAAATCACCAGTAATTACTTGACAATCCATCGGTAGTTATTTGTTGATTACCTTCCAATTTACTGTTGATTACCTGATAATGTACTGGTAATTGCATGATTATTGGTAATTACCTGTCGATTTACTGTTAATTACCTGATAATTGATTGATAATTACCCGGTAAATGATGGGTAATTATCTGATTATTGATTGGTAATTACCTGATAATTGATTGGTAATTACCTAATAGTTGATAGGTAATTATCTGATAATTTATTGGTAATTACTCGGTAATTTATTCGTAATTACCTGGTTATTGAATGGTAATTACCTGGTAATTTATTGTTAAGCGCCTGGTAATTTCTTGGTAACTACCTGGTAATTTATCGGTAATTACCTGGTAATTGACTGGTAATTACTTGGTAATTTATTGGTTATTACTTTTAAACGGTTATGCAGTCAAAATATACTACACAGACATGTAGCAGGAGTCTTCTGCCACTTATAATTTTCTTTTTTTCAAATTCTTGCTCATCCTAAGAAAATTGTAGATATGCCAGTGCGTCAGAAGTAGCAAAGATTTTGTGTTCCCAGCGACAAAATAGATAGAATCGTCACTACCAAAGTAAAGCCTTGCAGAGCTGCTGATCAGCCTGTCAAATAAGTTTCTTTCCTCTGTATGCGAGTCGTACAATGTACTATGCGTGTAAACAATGTATTTTCCTCTCTCCAAAAAAAAAAAAAAAAAACAAAAAAAACAAAACGCGACGTAAGCGGTTTTTCATCCCCACTTCTTTTTCGTTTAATCTCGGCTCGAAATATATTTTCCATGCTGCAGCGATTGAAACGCGATTGCTGGCAAATGTCTGCCTAGAAAAATCACCATTTGCGGAAATATATCGCACCATCTCGATGCATCATTTTACACCCAGACCCAGCGGCAAGTTTCGTAATGGCGCGCACTCCTAAATGCGCATCATTAAGTGTAATTTGGTTCCCATGTTAACAACGTCCTGAACCGTAACAAACTAAGTAACACCAAACAAGTTTCTAAATAAGCGTGAGAATCGTTTATTTGGCAAGAGCACATGTTATCAAGACTGTCGTCCTAGCAAGTTTGCGGTGTAAAAAAAAAAAACACATACGCTGTAGTAAAATCAAAATAATAAAAAAAAAAAAAATGAAAAAATACAATTTCGTTAAACACTGTTTTAATTACGCACATTCGCGTTAACGTACTAATTATAATTAAACTTTTATAACGTTAGGTTACGGCTCATTGAAGAAGAAAGTTTTATCTCCTAGAAGTGGTCGAAGAACATTTTACCGACAGAATGTTGCTCTAAAGAGTAAAGTTCGCGTGTACAGATCATCGCGCTGGTTTCATTTTATAGTAGTGAATTTTTTTTTATACTTATTCGGAAATTTGTGAAGTGTTGTGAGCTTATATATTTCTCGTGTGTGTGTATAATTTTATAAAAACGAATATTTCGCTGCAACAATTGGGTAAGTCGAAGCACTATTTCAAACACCTTTATACCGGTAAATTAGTCGACTATAACGAGTACTAACGAGTTCATACGTGTTACACGAAGCACGTGGCGAGCAATTTTTTTTTCTTTTTCATTTGAATTTCCAGAACCTAAGGTATATACTAAGCTAGGTATTCGAATTACCTGTATAAGATTAATTTACATAATGATTTTTTTTTCCTCGAGATGGTCTTCTAAAGTATAAATTATCTTTAATCTTATACTTATACTATGTTTCCAGGTCGCAAAAAAAAAAATAAAAAATAACCTATGATAATAAATTAACAAATATGGTGTAGTGTTATTACACTTAATTCCACCTATTTCATCGTTATTTTCTGATCTGACTATTACCCTAGAGTGATCGATACGAATGTGCAACTATAGATCCGCGAATCATATGCTCGTAAATCAGATTTAGCAATATTTAAGATATCAAATTTTTTTTTTTTTCTATTCAACGTTTGAAATTATTTTTCATCTTTTCTAATTTGGTTGAAAGCAATACTTGACTCGAGGGCTAAAATAATGGTGTTGAAATAAAATTACAAAATATGCAATATCGCCTTAAAGCTTCGATTATTCTCGAATAATAGTTGCATTTTTAATAAACCATGCACACGATGAATATTTCTCAATATCTACAGCTCTAGCTGGGTACTTGGTTGGCTGGAAAATTTTATCAATGATGAAAATTTCTAGTTTCGCTTTGTTCTTTATTAAAATGATTCCTTTGATAGATACGTAACGTAAGTAAGCTTTTGTTAATCGTACCTATTTGGACTTTAATTTGAAAGACTTTCGAAATACAGACTAGCTATATGTTTTTAATATAGAGAAATGCTGTTCGAGCCAGCATTAATTATTTTCAGAGTAGATATTTATTACTGTAGCTGTGACTTATAGGTACACCTATACCTACTATTCATTTTTATTCCGTTATTCAATAGGTAGAAGTACATATTATAGCTAGGTGAAGTAATGTTTCGAAAATACCATTGGCAATGTGTAAATTGAAAACTATCATTTTGATCATCGAATTCTGCTCTACAACGCTGTAGAGTGTGTAGAGAAACAATAAACCGACGAGTGAAAAGTTTTAGACGCCCTTGAAAAATATATTTAATGGTATAGAACGCTTTCTATTAGCCAGTTAATGTTTTAAGCCAGGGTATTTTCAACTTTAGCTACCTTATAGCTACCTAAACCAAGTGTTGTTCATTTGAAAATATCTCTAGAATTATATTGCTGGAAATTGTTAATTCGAAATTATTTCGATGCTTGGCATTAGTTCAATTCCATTAATTAGTATTAATTGTCATTAAGTTTCGCGAATACTTACATCATGGTGGGCGTTTTTGTATAAACTTGTAGTAACTTTTTGATGAAAGCATTTCAAAAAGTTTTGTTTACGGTGTTGAATTTCTCAAAACATCTGTTAGCTAGCATTTGAATCTTTATAAGCAGCGCAGTGAAAAACAAACGTGTGTTTTCCTTCTTCTTCATCGTACCTCTTCTCTCTATTTTTTTTTTTATCGTTTTTTGCTAACAAAAGAACACATTTTATAACGAAATTCTTTTCGAAAAATTTTTACGTAACGTTTTAGTTGTTCAAATATAACATTCTAAAACAGACATTTCATCATTATTTTTTTCTTCGTTGATTTTCAAGAAAAAAAAAAACATATACATCGACGATGATGCGAAGCAAAAAAAAAAAAAATAATATTGAGAAAAAAAATCTAAATCGGTGGTGCGGTTAATTAGATTACGAGATAGAATTGGAAAAAGAAAAAAAATTATAAAAATGTATATAGATATTTTCATCATCGGGGTAAAAAAAAAAAGGTGTGGAAATATATTGCGTAGAATTTTTTTTTTTTTTTTGGGGCTTGGTGTAATAAATAAAGGTACCTATGGATGAGTGTAAATAATAGGTAAATTTAAATTCGTAACTTTCTTTCACGGTTGAATGAAGAGACGTCTTCGATCGATATACAATTTGGGTAGATTCTACGCTAAAGAAAACATTAATGAGAATGCATTAATTTCAAACTAAAACGATAAAACCTTTTAGTCATAATTTCAATATGCAAATTTTCCAACAGCGAAATACAAAATGTTGTAAAAGCGTGATGAAATTTGTTCGGATTTCTGTCGAACAAGAACGAAAACGAAAACCTTAGCTACATTGAAAATCTTCTAATCAAATTATACCCCGGTGAATTACAATAAATTAGCGAAAAAATTACGCAGAAAATTTACATTCCAATTTTAAATGTATAAATATACGTTTCAAATTGAACCGAAAAGTACCTGCCTTTTTAAATTTAAATACATTGGAGTCGGGTTTTGAGCAGCTCTATCCACCCAAAAATTCAGATCATGAGAAATTATATGCCCTGAGTACCTCCTTGAACTGCGTACCAAATTTAAACGCTCCAGGCCAATTCAAGTGATCTGTACAAGTGAAAAAAAAAATTAAAAAATGTTAAAAAATTGAGTCTTCGGATTTGTTAAATCGTTGATTTTGGGTTAAACCGGGAGTGACCTAATTTTGACAAATTTTTCGAATTTTTCAAAATTTGAGCGCGCGAAAATAATACTAACCGGTGTTTCAAGGACACCGAAATTCTAATGAAGTTTAACTTTATATGGCAAACGCGTGGCTAAAAGGTAGTCTGGGGGAAAGGAGGTTACCCCGTTTTACTCGGGCATGTATGTATTATGTGCTACTACTTTCACACATAAAAGTGCCCCTCACCTTGAACAATTGTTCTGGAAAAATTAAATTACACTTCTTAAGCCTGATTTTCATAAGATGAAGGAGATAAGACATATGTGAATTGTCTATTCATGGAATAAAAGTGTATAGATAAAGGGTGCAGGTAGATATCAGAGTGAATAGCTGAAACCCCCAAACAACACCTTTAGGACCCCTACCAAATCAACATACCAAATTTCAACCCCCGAAATTCATGTGGAAAGGAGATATGAGTGAAACAATATTAAAAAATAAGAAAACCCTAAAACAGAAGTACATTTTTTGAGATTGCGAGGGATTGCAATGGAGCTAAAAAGTCGAAACTCACAAAAGACACGTCTAGGACCCCTAATAAATCTACACTTCTAGCTTAATTTGGCGAAAATATGTGTGTGCTGCAAGCTTGAAACATAAGACCCCCCCCCCACAAAATACAGTTTATGAGATGTGAAGGAAGAGAGGATCCTCTGCGACATGTATATACCGAATTTCAACTCCCTAACTCAATTCGAAAGGGTGTTATGCGCCGGCTTCTAAGGTCCAAAAAAAAGGAAACAACTCTGATTTCTCCTTACCTAATAAATGCCATCAATTGGTTTAAAAATAAATAATTTTTGTTATTTTAGCCCCTCCGTATCCCCTCTCACTAATTTGGACACGACTGAATTTACACCCAACGTCACCCCCACTCGTATATATCTAATCCAACGTCATTTTGAGCAAATTGATCAAATTTGAGCGACTTTAGTTAGTATTGAGCTAAGAAAATGATTTTTACTTAGCTATAATAGACTTAATTGTCAAATTTCAACTTCCGAGCTCAATTTGAAAGGGGGATTATGCGAGGAAGAATCTAAAAAAATAAGAAAACTCTACCAAAAAACTACATTTTTGGAGCAGGAGGGGGTGTATAATAAGGCTGAAAAGTCGAGACTCTCAAAGGGAACATCTAGGACCTATACTAAATCTGCATACCAAATTCCAACTTCCTAGCTAACGTAGGAGGGAAGATAAGGGTGGGCAAAACTCAAAAAATAGGAAAAACCAAACTAAAAGCCACTTTTTTGAGATTGTAAGGGGCTGTGAAAGTGGGCTAAAAAGTCATATCTCGCAAGAAAAAATACATCCACGGCTCTTACCAAGTCTACATATCAAATTTCAACTTCCTAGCTCAATTTGGAGGGGAAATAAGGAGGAGTAGCCTTTTTTCACGGTCAAAAAGGGAGGAAATCCTCATATCTGCCCTCTCAATTGACTTAAGAGGCTGATTTTTGGATATGTCATGCAACTTTAGATTATCTATCGATTGACTCAAAAAGAAACAATTTTTGCGATTTGATCCCATCGGCACGCCCTCCGCCAAGTTTAAGTACACATGAATTTTGACCCAAGGTCATCCCCACTCCAGAATATTAACCGGTCCGCCAATCGAAGCGTATTTCCCAAATTCGATTGATGTTAGTTCTATCAAGCTGAACAAATAATTTTTTAGTTTCGGGTGAAGAAAAAAAATCTGACATGGCCAAAAATGGTCGTAATGGCATTCTAGGACCCGAAAACGGATTTTATTGACCCCCTCCCTTCTCGCATCTTCCATAGGTTGATAGACCCATATTAGTCTGGTTTCCAATGACAATATAGCATAGAAAATCAGGCTAAAAACGATTTAGGTCAAACCACGTCCACGTCTTTAGATGACATAATGGATTAATTATACTCGATTTTGTACATAGAGGTATATTTTACAGCAAAGGGGGAAGAGAATTATCGAGGAAAATTTCAGCCATTTTCACTTTACAGTGTGATGGTGCCCCCCCCCCCGCACCTCTCAGGATTGGGCGGTTTCTATTATAATGAGAATGTTGATTTTGCCCCAAAAAAAAATGAACAAATCTTTGTTTAGTTTTGTAAAATATTTAAAAATTTTGAAAATTTTTATAAACCTATTCCATTGGGTATTTCCTCCGTCTACTTAGCAAATTACAAGTATATCTCTTTAGGGTTAACTTGGTTCAACTTTTACAGGAACGCAAGTACAAAATCCAAAAGTATTTAAAAAGGCGACCTTCTAGAATCCGAATTATCAGGAGGGGGGAAGGTGGTTGATTTTTGAATAAATTGTTGATTTTTCAGTTCTTCACTCATGTCCACTGGTAAGCTACTTTAATTTGGACCCCTCAGTCATTCAAATTTTAATGTTATAAATCTGCCTCTGACTGTGAAGCCGAGAACTAGTTGCCCAAATTCGTTTATTTTAATCGGTACCTTGGCTAAGTTAAAACTGCAACGATAATTTTTCATTTTGTTTGGTTCTATCATGCCCTTGGCTAGAATAAATTTACTAAATAAGCATCTTTGAAAATTTACAAATATTAATAAATGATGAATTATAAAATTGTGCTCGGTGGAAAAAAAACAAAAAATTAAAAAATTTTATGCAATCAGTTGTTAAAAAGTGCGTAGGCGATTAGCTCATTAAATACTTGGTGTGGCTGCTGTAAACAACGAGTAAATTTTTCACACATTAGACTTCATTTATATTTGCCAGACGCAGCATCACACACACACACACACACACACACACACACACACATATATATATATATATATATACACACGTAATAGGGATGCAGATATTTGGTATTAACAATATCGAAATATGAGATATCGATGCAAAAAATATCGAAAGGGAAAAATATCGATACCACTGATATCGATATCCGATAATTGGAAAAGTTGCTTCAGAAGTACATCAAATTTTGCTATCCCACAGTACTTAATTGATAAACAATAACAAATGCAGTTTAATTTTTAGAATAATTTAGGTTCTAGCAGTTTCGGTTAAAAGGCTGAAAATTTTTAAAAACAACCTCAAATTTACAGAAAAAAATTCATATTTCAGTAATTTTACATTTTCTTGTTGCAAAAAATTTAAAAAAAAATCTTTTAAATTTAAAATGTCATGTCATTTTTACAATTTAAAATTAAAAAAAAAAAAAGATTTCAAATGCCATTATACAACTAAAATACGTGACATATTACAACCATGAGACTTGATTCCTAATCAGGATTGCGGTTAGGAAAGGTTCAATGGTGCTAAAAAATCGAAACCCCCAAAAGGCACATCTGGGATCTCAACCGAATGTACATACCTAATTTCAAGTTCCTAGCTCAATTTTGACGGAAGTTATGTGAGGAAAAAACTCAAAAATGAGAAAACCTGATCAAAAAGCCACTTTTTTGGGGCTGTGAGGAGGTGAAATGGCGAGCTGAAAAGTTGGAATCCCCAAAAAAGCAGTGTCTAGGTCCCTAACTGAATTGTACATACCAAATTTCAACATCCTAGCTCCAATTATGGGTGTAGAGATAGGCGAGAAACAGCTCTTTTTCAGGCTGAAAAAGGAGAAAAATTCAGCATATCTCCCCTCCTAATTGACTTGGCAAGTTGATTTTTGCATATGTTATGCTACTTTTAATTCTCTATCGATTGGCTTAAAAAGAGGCAATTTTCGCTTTTCTGGCTTCTCAGCACCCTCTCTACCCCAAATTGGGCCATAACTGAATTTTAACCAAAGCTCATTCTCACTCATATATATATAGCTAATCTCTCACCAAACTGACCTAATTGACCAAATCAAATTTGAACAATTTTGGTCAGTATCGAGCGTAGTAAATAATTTTAATGTCGGGGAGGGAGGGAGGGGAGGGAATAAATAAAAATAATGAAAATAAAAATAAATATTCGACAACGTGCCTAATAATCATCATAATGGTCTTATATGACCCCAAAACGGATTTTTTTGGTATCCCCCCCCTCCCCCCCTCATCCGCCGTCGGCCAAGACTGTAATAGCCTGGTTTTCATTGACAATATGACATTGAAAATTAGGCTAACGATATTCAATAAAAAATATCGATACTTAGAAATATGGAAAAGAAAAATTTTGATACGATATGTGATGGATATTTTGGGGAAAGTATCGATATCTCGATATATCGTATCGGTATCGTCATCTCTATTTTGTAAACTTAATCTTGATAAAAAGCATAAATTAGCGACGATTTGGAGCATTTACCTATGCCTACTCGACACTGAAGCTAATAAAGTTAACAACAGATGAAAAGCTAAACGTAAGTAAGTAAAGTATATGGGTACTTGAGTAAGAAGAGGTAGACAAATCAAATACTTAATGTAAAATTCAACTTAAATGCGGTAAATTTAGCATAGCGTAAAAAGTTTTCACGACAACGGCGCGATGGCGGTTGAGACGAATTCAAGCGAAATAAATAAGTTCAAAATGAATAAAACATATATATACATATATATATAGATATAGATATATATCTATATCTATATGTACACTACCACGAGTTGAGATAAAATTTCAAAATTCCATTAAACCGATCTTTTATACGAGGTATAGGTATCTCGTTGAAAACGCACCCAGACGATGAAAACATTTAAACGTTGAAAACGCGTTAGGGTAAAATTTCGCCGCGAATGAATAAGCTACACAGGCCCTACAGTCAGCGAACGATTTGAAAAAGAAGAAGATGAAGAAGAAGAAAAAGAAGCGAAAAAATTCGATAAATCGAAAATCTTTCGCGAATTTTCAATGCCTACGAGGAATACATCTTTTCAGATAAGGGTAGGATAAGTTGGCATTGGCAGTTACGACGAATGGAGACGACTGTATTATCAACATTTCACCCTTTTATAATGTACACGAATAAAAACGAGGGTAGTATCGAAAGTGTTGGAAGAACTGTAAGGTCGTATCTGTTGTTCGAGAGCTCGTAGTTCATTTTGGTTTGAAAAAAAAAACACCAGCGTCAGATTTTCGTCTGTTGCGTTTCCAAACGGAGTGAAAATTTTTTCGTTTAACGAGACATGGATGCGGGCGCGTGTCGAGGTATTTGAAATATACTTAGGTGTTTTGTATTTCGAACGTGATTCGATTTTTATCTCGTCTATTGGATGAATGCAACGTTATGGAAGCCGAACAAGGGTAATTTTTTTAATATTTTATTTTGATTTTTATCGCCGAGTTGTATTTCGAAATTGTGGTGTACCTATCCCTTGTAGATATATTCGTTGATAAAGAAAAAATTAATAAACACGTTGTACAGATAACGTCGAATTTGAAAAAAAATATTCTCGCGATATGTGAAAATAATAATAAACAATATAAATAAACAATTTCATACGTTCTTGATACATCAACAACTACATATTGTGCACATGTTAGATGGCAACATGTGGATCATATCAAAGACTCAAAGTACGTACAATTTCAGTACGCTTTGGTTTTTTTTTCCTAACCCCTCATCTTGATACGTATCTACATTAAAATGAATACCGATGCCGGTTTTTTTTTTTTTTTTTTTTTCAGAAAAAAAAATCTCGACGTTGTACGACTAATATCTAAATATTGATTGCGAAAAGCTTTTGTCGTTTGAAAATGTTTATTTTAAGCTTTACATGTAGAGTCAAGCTGGTATCACCTTTTGTTACGAGATTTCAATTTTGAATACCGATCACGTTTTTATCTAATATTGAATTTTTCCTACGTATTTGGCAAGCTTCGCTCTTTTTTCTACATAAATATTCATAATGGTACTTTTTTTTCCCAGTGTGTTGCGTAACTTATCGTTTTTCTAAGGTTATATTGTAAAACGTGATTAAAAAATATAATTTTAATTTATTTTTTCGAAATATCTACTTAATTTGAGCCTATTACGAGAATTTTACGAAGAAAATATTTTTTGTATCGAAGATTTTCAAAAACACATTTAAAAAAATATTGCAGCTTAAATAAGTACAATTTGTGAATTTTTTTCAGCTTTTTGGTTGTTAAATTATATCGCATTTGATTTTTTTTAAATTTTCAAAAAATTCATACACTTAAAAAATTTAATTAACAATGATAAATGTGCCATAAAAAATAAAGTAGCCTATTTTGGGTGAAATTAAATAAGTAAAGTATTATTTATTTCGGAATCCTTACGTTGATATTCGAAACCGAAAATGATTAAGATAATTTTGACAGCAAGTTTTAAACCGAGATGTTAATTTTTTATTACTAATTTTAAACTGAATTACAATGCCTTTGGTATTGGCCCAGAAAATATACGATAGGGTGATTATTTTAAATGGCCTATTTTAGTGTTTTCAATATTTTTGATTGACTTTCTCGTAAAGAATAATCAATCGACATTTTATCAGACAAGTTGAGTAAATAAAAATGAACTTAGATATAATTCTTCAGAAGCGATTTTATTTGAGCCAATCCTAAATCATGAATTGCTTCCAATTAACTTGACTATAATATTTACAATTACGTCGTGAAAATCTGACCCAATAAAAGTATAATTGCTTAAAAATATAATTTCCTTACCCAATAATACATTTTTGAGCAGCAAAAACTCGCGAAGTAGTGCATTTTACCTCTCTACGAATAAGATATATCTGATGAATTTTACTCGTCGTAGAAGTTGAATATAGTCATAAACAGAACCATTCATTGATGTATTCGGGAAAGGGTTACTACCTAACGACAGATTACGAAACTCTTAACAATAATTATGAATATGTTTTTAAAAAATTGTACGAGTAAAATTTCAGAGAGACAAGTAACTACGAATAAATATTCAATACACTTACTTTCTTTTCAATTTGACTTTGATGTTTGAAAAAAAATTCAGTAGTGGAGAGGGTTGAAATAATTTCTGATAAGTTGCCAAAATTTCACTTTTTGGGATTGTAAGGTGATGCTATGAAAGTGAAAAGTGAAAATCCCTAAAAGGAGTATCTAAAGCTCTTGTTGTCAGATGTACATCCATTTGAAGGCGTACTAGACGAGTAACAGCTTTTTTCAAGGGTATAAGGAGGAAAATTTTTTATATTCCTCTATAATTTTGCCAGGAAACGGATTTTTTGAATGTTAAATAATTCTGATCTTCTATTGATTGGCTTGGACACGAACAATTTTGAAATTTTAGCCCATGCGTAGTCTGTACCCCTTTCTACGATTGGTTATAACGCCATGACTGAATTTGAACTCAAAAATCATACGTACTCATGTTCGTGTGGTTCTAATTCATCGTCGATCTTGATCTACTTGTAGAATTTAAACGAGTTTGTTCAGTATCAAGTCGAGTAAATAATTTCAACCTTCGGTAAAAAAAAAAGTTTAGGTAGATTTTCGTGAAATGTTATTATTACGTAAATTGAAAAAACCATGCGTTTCTCCTGATCAGTGATGAGGATAGGAAGGTACAATTGGGCTAAAAATTTGACGCAACCGAAAGGCACATCTAGACTAACACTAAATTTACATACCGAATTTCAACTTTCTGGACCCATTTTGAGAAGAAGAACGATACACAAAAAACACAAAAACCGATAAAAAACAATTTTTTTGGTGTCGTGGGGGTGGGGGGGGGGGGGTAATGAAGCTGAAAAGACAACCCCCCCCTCCCAAACACATCTAGGATTCCTGTTAAATGTACATACCAAATTTCAACTTCTTAGCTCAATTCGGAGTGGAAATAGGGGAGGAACGGATCTTTTTCAATGTCAAAAAGGGGGTAAACCCTTATATCTCCCTCCTAATTGATCTGGATGGTTGATTTTTGAGTATGTGATGCAACTTTGAATTATCTACCGATTGGCTAAAAAATAATAATTTTTGTAATTTTAGCCTCTCGGCACCCCCTCTCCCAAATTTGAGCACAACTGAATTTTGAACATAGGTCATCGCCGCTCCAAAATATAAAATGGTTGCCATTCGAAGCCTATTCCCCAAATTTGATCGATTTTGATCAGTATCAAGTTAAAAACATAATTTTTCATTTTCTGGGAAAAATTTTTTTTCAAATACCTTACATGGCCAAAAATGGTCGTAATGGTCTTCTTGAACCCCAAAACGGATTTTATTGGTACTTCTCTTCATCTGCCATAGGTCGATAGACCGTAATAGCCTAGTTTTCATTGACAATATGGCGTAGAAAATTAGGCTAAAAAGCACCGTAATGCGTTGCTTTCCACCCTCCCCCAAAACTTTTTCGATGCTATAAAGGCATACGATTACGTGGGGTACAACTTAATCGGTAAAGGAGACTTTTTCGGTGCTGAGGGGGTGCAGTGGGGTTGAAAAGTTAAGCCCTCAAAAAGCAAATTTACGAACCCAATTTCAATCCCTTGGTCCTATCCCAATTTAGAGGGGAAATATGTGTAGAGCAGACTTTTTTCGAGGTCAATAAGGAGAAATCCCTCATTTTTCTTCTGCCAATTAACGTAGGAGGCTGACTAGTGGATATATTTCTATCAATTTGTTTAAAGTCGAATAATTTTTACAATTTTAACCCCGCAGTACCTCTTCTCCCAAATTTGAACATAACTAAATTTTGACCCGAGGTCAACCATGCTTCAGAATATCAAATCCGGCGTTAATGTAATCCTATTTTCCAAATTTGATTGATTCTGGTTGGTAGAGAAAACAATAAGAGTAAACAGAATAAATATTTGAAAGACCAAAAATGGCCTTAATGGTTTTCTAGGATCCCAAAAGGATTTTATTGATAACACCCCCCTCACATATTCTCTGCGTCGATAGTCCGTAAAAGTCTAACTTTCATTGATAATATGACATAAAAATATCAGGCATAAAAAAATAACGATTAAAAAGGCTACAAAAAAATCCAAAAACGGTCTATTAGGACCCTACAATCGATTTTTCGATTCCCCATTCCCCGTCGCCGCATCCAACGACGTCTATAGTGGGTAGTATTCTCATTTTCTTCGACAATAAGACGTAGAAAATCCAGCTAAAAAAAATAGTAAAATGGTTAAGTAAATTTCGGTGACGTAACATCTGTTTTCTGGCAATGCTGGGGAAGGGAGGGGGGATTCGCTGAAAATTATGTTCTATGTTTTTACATCACTGGTAGGAATTCAGACTTCAAAAATTTTCACCCTGACTCGCTCTGTATTATACCAATTATTCGTTGTAATCAATTAGCATCAATTTAGTTGCCTACATCCTTCTCGCAATTTCTCTGTTTTATTTTTTTTTTAATCGCAACATTAATGGAAGGAATTCCACACTAACGAAAAATTTCACCAATGTACCTAACAAAATCATCGACACGTAAATACTTACGTAATACATTTTCAATCAAGAATTTCGTCACAGATTTCAGCCAGCAAAGCTAAACGCAGAAGTCAGCCTTAGGATTAAAATCATTCGCGCCATTTTAGGTCATAGATTATACGCGGCGAATAAGGATGTCTGAATCTAAAACAGATGATTTAAAACGATGTTCAAATCCTTCAATTCGTCAACGATTATTTACCTCGAAGAAAACATTTAAGTTAAATCCCCAAGTGAAATAACACGCAGCAAAACAATATTTCTCATTAAAAGACAATGCAGACATTATTATTATTTCTTAACGCGGTAAAAATATTATTTTAGTGTGTCAGTTTTATTGAAAAATGTTCAGAATTGTAGTATTTCAACAATGGTAAAATTATTGGCGAAAATTTTATATTTCTAAAGAAACCACAAACATGTATAGAAGATAATTCTGCGGCATTAATGTGAAGAAAAAAACACAACTTTTATCCCTTCTTTAGCTTCCAAACGAACAATGTAATTTTGCCAAAAAAGCTTTTTAATCGGCGTCGAAAAATTTTTCGAAGTTAATTCAGTTTTGTAAATCGTTATTTAACCCAGTCAAATTAGCATTAAATAAAGGAAAAATTTATGGCCAACTTTTTTTTTCACAGGATTGTAGTACATTACCCCATAAGCAACATATATCTACTTTTCTGTCCCTCAAAACAGGCTTTTTTCACCATTAACTTGGCCTAACTTTGTTTCTAAACATGATAGAGAAAAAAAATTGAATCAAAAAATGTAGCTGATTAAATTTTCAATAAAAAAGGTTATTACATATTTTTTTCGAAAATCGATTGAAGCGCTTTAAAATCAGTTTGAAAAGGATGCGTTATGCGCTAAAAAGATGTTCCCCGTAATGTTTCTGTAGCGTCGCGAGAGCCAGCGGCCAATGTTCGTAAACACGCGGGCCTGATTCACTTTCAGCATACCTAAACAAGGAATGTGTCAAATTTCGCTTTTTTTTGGAAATCTGCAAACGGTGAGGTCACAATAGTTGCAAAATGACTTCAAAATGATGTGATAAAAATTTCAACTTTTTAAATCAATTTTTTTAACCTGCAAAAAATTTTCAAAAAATCGTAATAAAATTGATTTGAAAATTTCTTTTAAAAATGGAATTATTACACAAATTTAAACTGAAAATAATTGTTGGTAGCAAGTTTTCACCATTACCACTTTTTTCAAAGATTTTTAAACCATGTCACATTTTGCATTTTTCCAAGATTTTCTGAAAAACTGTGACAAAAATGTTTTTGAGAAAAACCTCCCTGAAATGAATGTAGGACATTAATTTTAGATGGTTAAATGCACTATTTCAATTTTACCTCTCATAGCCGATTTGGTGTTGAATCAGAAGAGAATATCAATAACCTGGAGTCAGATAGTTGTGAAAACTACGATGAGAACAAATCTATTTTATAAAATTAAAGTGATTTTAAAATATTACATGCATATTGTATCCTTATTCAAACATTAATTACTTTAACTTCAGGTAACACAACATTTAATCTATGTAATTTGTTTAAGTATGCTGAAGGAGAATTGAGCCCGCGTGTCTACGAACGTTGCCCGCTGGTGCTCGCGACACGACAGAAACATTAAGCGGGAAACCACTCTAAAAACAGAACTCATCCTTTTCAAACTGATTTTAGAGTGTTTCAATCGATTTTCGAAAAAAATACGTAACAATCTTTTTTATTGGAAATTTGACCAGCTACATTTTTTGATTAGATTTTTTTTCTGTATCGCGTTTAGGAACAAAGTTAGACAAAGTTATTGGTCGATTGTGTGCTAATTTGACTACACTAAACATCATTAGTATTTTTTTTTTGTTCCCAAATCGAGATGACAGGAATTGCATAGCTAGGACTTACCTCACCTATTCACCAAATCTGCGGGCAGAAAGTCAAGGTTAAATAGCTGGAGATATCTACCTTCTGCGTATAGATGCTTATTAAACCATGTTCATCTTCGTATAACAATGAACAATAATCTATTTACGTATACGTACGTTTTGAAAAATGTAATTATGCAAATATATTTAATCAAAATCGGTATAGGTACCTGTAATTTTCAAAAAAAAAAAAAAAAAAAAAAAAAAAAAAAGATTTCTGTTTGTTAAAAGTTGAAAATGATTAATTTTATCATATACTTACTTTTGATGCAAATAATTGTGATATAGAAATCAGTTTAAGATAAATCAATAGACTGGTGGATATTTTTAATTATATCATGACCTTGTATTCTGGCCATAACAGGTTTTCTACGTATGTGTAGGTTGATAAAATATGAATATTGTACAAGTTTATTGATAAGTACTCATTCATACTGAATATTCAATCGAGGTTTTTGCGAAAATTAATTTTCAACATGACATTATTTTATAAGCTCATTATGCCCAAATTTTTACATTATAAACGACACTAGCGTTAATTTATACGTTAAAAATTGAAATAATAGGTATGTGGGTGACGAACTAAGGATGAATCTGCGTATATAAAATTATTATGGAAAAATTATGATACAAACAGAATTTTTCATATTTATCTTTGTTAAAAAAAAATTTAATGAACCTAATTTATAAAATACCTACGATTGGCGGTATCAACATTGCTAATAAATAAATGGACAAGTACTTGGACCTACACCAATAAAGTATATCCATGTGGAGTTAAAATCAAGCCCAAGCCGATGAGTATTGGCAATAGAGACAATTGTTTATCGCAATAATGAACACGAGGTAATTTTCAATAATATAAAAGGATAGAAAGTTAAACAATTCATCAACATTTGCGTAAACGATGAGATAAAATTCAAACCGTAGATTAACAATGACAAAATACCACTTCGTACCCTACATCAATTGCAACTTCAACACATATCGCGTAAGATAATAAAACAGAAACAGCAGAATCATTGTTACGTAGTAGAATTTGTTTGATAATTTTTATCAACGCGAATTTAGTTTTACAGTACAAACGTACCTACTCGTATGGTACTTGTATGTTGATTTTAAGGTTCATTTGAATTGAAAAGCTGTGCTATTTTTATCACCATCTTTAAGGTTACGTATTTTAGCGAATGAAGTTGTTATTATAAAAATTAAAATATTATTTACCAGGGCATAAAGTCGATAAATTTTCATTCTAATATCTTACGTAATTATCAACTAAAATTGACTGTCTTCCCTTTTCAGACGAAAAAAAATTTTTTTCACCTTGAACCTATATTATTATTATATATTGTATGTGGTGGAATGTGGTGTTGGAATTTTTTTTCCATGGTTTCTAATGGAAGGCGTGATAGTTTAATTTTATAAGTACACGTACATTTCCCATAATTTCATTCTTAATGGGTGTAATATGTAGCCTAGGTAGTAGATATTTGTATAACATAGTATGACGTCGTATGTAAGTACATATATACGAGTAACATAACATGTTGCATAAATTAAGCAGCAATGTGATGTAGGTGTCGAGTGTCGACTATGTACCTAAAAACCTATTTACCCAAGAAATACCATTTTCATTTTCATTTCATTAAAAAATTTATTTCGCTTTTACGAACTCGTTTGTTCTTACATACTTGAAATATTCGTTGCAATTTTTTTTTTTTTTTCAATGAAATTTTCCTGTTTCTTTCATACGAGTACAAATTCATCGTTCAAAAAGATACCTCTATAATATCTTCTAGTTAATACAAGTAGCGAAATTTAAAGTAATTTTTATCGATTCGTGTTCAAAAAGTGGAAAACTTACATTCAATTGTTGAAAAAATTGAAATGTTTTCTACCACTTCACAATAAAGTGAAGACTAACTCGAGTAGCTTACATCTATAAACATGACCCTCAGTTTTCACTCTGAAAAAAAAAGAGTGAGTATTGGATGGAAGTGTAGTGACCCATATTTATTTCACTGCGAAAGCCGAGGGGTCGAAGGAGGAAAGGAAGAATAGTTAACACATTGTAAGAAAACAAAAAACAAAAAAAATAAATGAATAAATAAATCAATCAATTTTTTTCTCATAGCCATAATGGCCAGTGTGGGACGAATTTTGTTTTATGTTTGGAAATTTGCAAACGAAGGGGGAGGAGGTTCATAATCGTTGCGAAATGACAGTGGCATAGCAAGGAATGGCTCAAAGGATGGGGCACTACTTAATGGATAAAATTTTATTAAATCACTAAATGGTATGTTCGAGCAAAGCGAGGACGAAATTTTGATAAAATTGACTGTTTTAACGATTAAAAAGTGCATTTCCAGCAGTTTTAGGGAAAAAAATACATCACAAAGCGATGCTTTTTCAGCCTGATTTTCGTAACATATTACAATAATGAGAATTAAAAAAAAAAAACATTGCAGGTAGGAAAGGTTTAATGGGGTTGAAAATTCAACACCTCAAAAAAGCACATCTAGGGCCCCATACTAAATGTACATACCTAATTTCAACTTTCTAGCTTAATTTGGAAGGGAGTTATGCGAGGAACAAACTCAAAAATTGAGAAAAATGGCCAAAAAACCAATATACTTGAGACTGTGACAGGATGAAATAGGACTGAAAAGTTGAGACCTCTCAAAGGCACATCTAGTATCACTACTTAATGTACATCCCTAATTTCAACCTCATAGCCCAATTTGGAGGGGAATTGGGCGAGGAACGAACTCCAAAAATAAGAAAAACTGACCAAAAAACCACATATTTCATGCTTTGAGGGGATGTAATGGTACTGAAAAGTCTAAACCTTCAAAAAGGCACATTTAATGCCCCTACTAAATGTACATACCAAATTTAAACTTTCTACCTCTATTTGGAGGAGAGTTATGCGAGGAACAAACTCAAAAAACTGAAAAAGTGAGAAAACCTGACCAAAAAACCACATTTCCAGGGCCGTGAGGGGGTGCAGTAGAGCTGAAAAGTCGGTACCACCTCAAGAAGCACGTCTACGGTCTTTACTGAATGTACGTACCAAATTTCAACTTCCTAGCCCATTTTGGAGGGGAGATAGGGGACAAACAGCCCTTTTTCAAGGTCAAAAAAGTGAAAAATCCTCATACCTCCCTTCCTAATTGACCTGGGAGTTTGGTTTTTGGATATGTTACGCAACTTCTAATTCTCTATGAATTGGCTTAAAAAAAGGGCAGTTTTTGCTTTTTTACTCCTCAACACCCCTTTCCTCGAATTGGAGAATAACTGAATTTTGACCCATTTTGGTCAGTATCGAGCGGAGTAAATGATTCAAATATTCGTGGGAAAAAAATTATAACAAAAATAAGTATCTGACATGGCCAAAAATTGTTTTAATGGTTTGCTAGGACCTGAAAACGGATTTTGTTAGTTAACCCCCTTCCCTCCTCTCACAAACGCTGTTGGTCGATGGACTGTAATAGCCTGGTTTTCATTGATAATATGACAGAAAATCAGGCTAAAAAGTGCAATGAATGACGTGATCATAATTAATTTCTATCAAAGGTCTAGTCATATAATTTACTATCGGAGGTACCAGTACCTACATATATGCGATGCATAAACATAATTTCCATAAAATAGTAATTTTTGTAACGTTAAAAACTATATCGAATTTTTTTTCCTGCTAAAAATTAAATAAGTAATTAATTTTTATCAGATTGATATAATCGTACAAAAAATAAAGATAATTAATTGAGGGGAAAATTGACATGATTTAATGCTGCGTGTTGAACTCTGGACACTTAATATTGGATAGGCTATTCAAATACAGGTAATCTACACAAAAAACAGGCTAATACTTGACTTGTTGACATGCTGCGTTGTCTGATAACGATCAATGTCATGATCATCTTAAAATACATTGTATATGTGTACGAGTAAAATATCGCGATAAACTTGTTGCAAAGAAATATAGGTCAAACGATTAGGTAGATAGTAGATACTAGATACTTGTACATATATTCAACTCTTTCATGAACATATCGACACTATCGAATTCAAAGTACAAATTTTCTTTTTGTAAGTATTCGTTATTGATGCTGCCTTTGAAGATAAATAAAATCTAGCTAAAGAGGAGTAAATAGAAATTTTGAAGAGTTGAGGGTCAAATTTTTTAATGATAAGCTGTAGCAAAAGTTACTTTGTATTTGTTTTTAACCCAATTTAATAAGCATGTCTGATTGAAATAGGAGCAAAATTGAACAATAAAATTTTTTCAACCGTGGATAACGCTGGAATTCCTTGTATCTTCATCTTGGCCTCATCACTCAATGCAAAATTTTCTGTTACATCGTTTGAAATTGTTTAGGAGGAGGAGGGGCTAAACAGTGGGGATCATAACAGTTAGGGAATGGCTTCAAAACTACGTGGTAAAGATTTCAGCTTTCTAACTCAATTTTTTAAAATTTCAAAAATTACCTACTCAAAGTTCGAAAATTTACAAAAAATTGGAAAGAATTTTTTTCTGGAAACTTTTTCCAAAAATGGAATTATTACTCAAAGATCGGTATATATGACCAAAATTATCATGGTTGGAAAAATTTTACGATTTTACCTTCTAAAGAGATTTTTATAAAATGTTACGTTTTGCATTTTACCACAATTTTTTAAAAGACTACGATGGAAATTTTTTTCGAGAAATACCCTCTTGAAATGAATGTAGGGTATCAATTTTAAATGATTTAACGTGAATTTTAAATTTTATTTCCCATAGATGATTTTTTAGAGGTACTTAAAAAATGGTTTTTTCGTGTTTTTTCAAGAATTTTTTTTGCACCATTAAATTTATTTTCAATAAATTCCTTATTAAATGAGACAAATACACTTACTCTTTTTCATTTAAGCCATGAAAATTTTTAAAAAAAAGAATATAAAAAATTACTTTTGAGGGTTTAAAATAGATGAAATAAGTTCACTTTGATGGCAAATTCATGCTAAAAGACGTAAAAACTGGCCATTTTTGAAAGTTCCTGAAAATTTTGCTTTACATTCATTTCAGAAGAGCGTTTCTTTAAAAAAATGTGCTTTGCGGTATTTTTAGAAAATCGTGAAGAAACACATCAAAAATTAAATTTTTTTAAAACCATCGAAAGATGGGGAAATTGTGAAAATTTGCTAACCATAAATTTTGAGTGTAAATATGTGTAATAATTCTATTTTTAAAAACGTTTTCCAAAACATATTTTTTTAGATTTTTTGAAAATTTTTGAATTTAGAGTTTTGAAAGTTGAAAAAATTGAGTTGTAAGCAAAAACTTCTACAAGAGGGGGGCCTAAACCCTCCCCTTGAGGCCGAAAAACTTGAAAATTTTTCACATTTATGCTAATTAGCCTGATTTTTTATATCATATTGTCAATGAAAACCAGGCTATTACAGTCTATCGACCAATGATGCATGGGAATCAGTTTTGGGGTCCTAGAAGACCATTAAGACAATTGTTAGTCTTTTATGGTTTTAAGGAAACTCATTTGACTGGTTAAGTTAAAAAGATATATTACAAGAACGGTAACAGTCAAGTAAACATTTACAAATTGCTTATATTTCGGTAGAATTGCATCTACCTTCTTCAGAGCCTTTTTCCAGTATTTACAAATTGCTTATATTTCGGTAGAATTGCATCTACCTTCTTCAGAGCCTTTTTCCAGACTGGCAAGTTGTCTCGTTCTGGATCTCGTCATCGGCCCAGTAAGGGCGTGGTCATCTCGTTTCTGGTTCGTCGCTGTTTGGGTGTGGTCATGGTGGGGGGTTCCCGCT
>FIZR01029672.1:0-18826 GCA_900060175.1 Ferrisia virgata
ATTGAAATAAACTTCATTTTTGTTCATTGATTGGTCTAGGTATGCTTGAATAACACAGCAGAAGTAACAGTAAGTATTTGAATTTAGTTTAACATGCAAAAATACACAATTTTGTTGAATTTTTACATATGGGGTCTTTAAGACCCCACTGTGCACTAATACCGATATCTTAAAGTTCCCACAAAGGGGGTTAAGTTTCCGTTCAAAAGTATCAACGTTTTTCTCACCATTAATTTTTATTACCCAATGGTCATCACAGCAAGTAAATTTTGTTGACAATAGAATTTAATGATAACAGAAGATCAGACTTGGAAAAATTTCAAGTGGGAACAAATTATGAATCGTTTCCGAATCGTTCGCGACTGGGTATCGAAGTGGGGTCCGAATAGCAAATCCTCTCTTAAATTATACGTACATAAAGGCTGTCTTGACTGTCGACTGGCCTTTTGGTGGGATGGCCTCGGTCTGGCATTGCGTGGCGTGGTGTGGCGGTAATGTGAGGATGCGACAAAAAATATATGTAGTAGAAGTAGTATTTGTAGGTCTAGAGGTACGGTACGGTGGTGCGGTGCGGTGCGGTATATGCTGTAAGAATAATGCGTAGGTACGTATATATATATACCTATATGCACGATCGTAAATCCTAAAGGCGCCGCCAACGTGTGTAAGGTTTAAGCTGGCGGCGGGTCTGTCGACACGACGAGAAGGTAGCCTCGTAAGTGTCGGTCGGTCCTCGGTCGTTCGGTCGCCGTTACACGTTCTTTTGTCGTGTATATAAGTTAAATGCCGCCAACGTAAGCTGCACCACCACCCTTGAGGGTGGTGGACTGCTGGTGTCAGAGTAAAGGGAGCGAAGAGGGCGTGAAGAATGGAATAACCAACGCGATTCCTCTCTGCTCTCTTGTCAAAGGTTCACGCGATATCGAGGATTTTTTTTCAATATCCTGCCCTGCTTGCTGCACGAGTAAACATTTTCAACGAAACGAATATCTCCGTTTACGAGTAAATAAAATAAAAATGATTAATTTGCGCGCGTATAAAATACGTCAAAGTGAGCGTTGAATTGTGTCAGTTTTGACAATGTTAGTCTCAGGTTCATGCTCAATTTACCTCTCTTTGTTGACGTGATTATGGTGTCGTCTACCGTGTGCTATGTTGAACGTCGCGTCGATATAAATCTAATTACTGTGCGCAATTACGCAAGTACCTACTCGAGTGACTTTGAAAGTGAAAATTTACGAAAATTTAGTGCTCACAAATCGACACACTCGGTGCTGCTTTCGAAAATTATCGATAAATTGTGTATTGTTTGTTTTCTGCCAGGGACCAGCGAAACAGCATAGGTTGGAATTTTTTCTTGCTCGAATTTTCAAGTACGGTTTTTTTTTTTTTTACTTTTTTTCTTATAGCTACAATTCTTACTTTCTTGATTCGACTTCCTACGCTCGTGTTTTTTCAATGGTTTTGCTGATCTAGGGCTTCGTTTGGAACACGAGGTGGTACGATTAAGAAAATGAGTTTTTTTTCGATTTCAGCGGTATTGAATTAGTAGTAATCGATATGCTGCACGATATTACGAACTTTTTTCGAAAATTATTTGTTGTTATGACGGTAGGAGGGGCACTGAGGAAACGAATCCGAAAACTAAGCGAATATTCAAATTTCAGTGACCTCAAATTAGTAGAAATCAATGTGTGAGTTCATTTTTTCCCATTAAAAAAAAAAAAATTTACGTATGAGAGAAGGGGTGAAGGGGTGGGGTGTTATGGAAGGTCGAATCAAAAAAACAGGCCGATATTTAAATCTACTCTCCTTAAATTAGTAATAATCGATACGTTTCATCCGATGAATGGTGACGAATTTTTCATAATTTGGGTCAAATACCCATTTTCCTATAATTTTTAGTAATTTTTGATCAATTTTCCGTTTTATTCATTTTTTTGATAATTTTTGTTCGATTACATTCACTTTTTATCCGTTTTAGTCAATTTTTTTACTTTATTTTCAATGATTTTAAACCTTTTTTTTTTTTTTAAATATTTTAAGTTGGTTTTTTTCTATTTTTTCATATTTTTCTCGTAATTTTAAATCGATTTTTTGCGCGTTTTTATCCATTTTAGTTAAGTTTTTATCAAACTTTCGAAGATTTTTAATGATTTTTTTCTCATAAATTAGAACGGTTTTCACCCAATTTTTAATATTTTTTTCGTAATTTTCAATCAATTTTCTTTATTTTTTATCCATTTTAGTCAATATTTTACTTGATTTTTGGTGATTTTTTTAACGATTTTTTTTTTCATATTTCAAGTCACGTTTCAGCGTTTATGTTGAATTTTTCCTAATTTTTGACGATTTTCAGTTTTGTCATGCCTTAGGTCATTATTAACCAAGTTTTTAACATTTTTTCACGATTTTTAACAATTTTTTTCATATTTTAAGTCATTTTACACATGTTTGTCAAATTTTTGATAGTTTTCAGAATTTTTTTTTTCATACTTAAAGTCACTTTTCACCCATTTTCAACTATTTTTTTCCAATTTTTGATGTTTTTCAGTGTTTTTTGTCACGTTTTAAGTGAATACACTTCAATTTTTCAACGTTTTCATCAATTTTTAGCATTTTTTACCCATTTTAGGCAATTTTTTTGTGTAATTTTCAATGATTTACAATAATTTTTACTTAATGAACTAATGTCAATTTTAACTCGTTTTTACTCAATTTTCGATGTTTTTTTTCCCATAATGTCGGTCAATTTTTACTTCCTTTTAAACATTTTTTTTGTGATTTTTGATCAATTATTCGCAGCTACCACCAATTTTTATCAAATTTTTACTCAATTTTCGATGATTTTCAACGGGTTTTCATGATTTTTTATCAGTTTTCTGTATCTTTTGTACGTTTTTATTTAATTTTTACATAATTTTCTATGATTTTCGAACGATTTTTTCGATATTGTAGGGTCAATTTTCATCCAATTTCATAAATTTTTTATTTTATTTGTAATTTTTGCACATCTTGCAACTGTTTTTTTGTGATTTTTTATTTATTTCTTTACTTTTTATCTATAGTAGTCAATTTTTTACTCCAAATTAGTTTTCACCAATTCTTCAACATTTTTTTTCTATTTTCGATAGTTTTTTTTGCATTTTTTGCCTTAATTTTTCTCAACTTTCAATAATTTCCGATGTTGGTTTTTATATTTTAGGTCAATTTTCACCCAACTTTCAATAATTTTCAACGATTTTTTTTTTTTTCATATCTCGAGTCAAATTTCATTCATGTGTTAAATTTTTGGATGATTTTCAAAAATTTGTCTCGAATTTTAAGTCAATTTTCACCTCGTTTTACCAAAATTGTACCTGATTTTCGATGACTTTTTTCTAAAGTTAGGTCAATTTTCACAAATTTTTGTTATATTTTTCCCAATTTTGGATAATTTTCAATGATTATTTTTTCTTCAAATTGTGTAAACTGCAATTACGTTTCATCTGATAACATCAATTATTCGGTTTTCCTCCTTAAAATTATAGTTTGGGGACAAAATTCCACCCTGGGGGGGGGGGGTCAAATTCATAAATTATTACCATTTTCGAAATCAGCGCGAAATTTTAAATCATTTTGATACACCGCGTTGCTATTTTTAAACGAATGTTTTATTGTAACTTGACAAGAAGAGGGGCGTTGGGGTTGGAATGAGATTTAGCAATTTTTTGGCAGGGTCAAGGCATGCTGAGAGTTGAAACTAATCAGCCACAATTGTCTGATTAGCGTAACTTCCAATTACATTTCTTCAAAATGGTGTCACCTCATCAGTTTCCCCCTCAAATTCAAGTTTGGTGGAAGATCTCCATGGGGGGGGGGGTCGAAATCAAAAATGATAATGATTTTCAGATTCAGCGCGAAATTTTGACCTATTTTGATGTATCACATCGCTATTATTGAGCAAGTATTTCACGACTTAATTTGGCGGAGAGGGGGGAATGGGGAAACCAACCGGTTTATATGCGTTATTTCGCATTGCGCAGGAATTTTTCGCGCATTTTTGCGGGAATCGACTTCGAATTGCTTCATTTAACAAAATTAACGAGTATTTTTTGGTTCTCACCTATGTTTTTGGATAAGAGAGTTGTTTTATTGTCAAAAATCGTCCAAAATGCATAATAATTGCACCTAAAGTGCTATAGAATGTAGTTGTGCACGGTGCAACGAAAAAAAATATTACATATTCGATATCGGGAGAAGCACCTCAACCCAAATCTGTCGAGTTTTTGTTGGGTTCAGACTATGTCCCCCAAAACTACCTTTTTATGGGTCCACAGTCCCCCCTCCCCCACTCCCCCACCTTGTGCAATGTTAGAATTTTGCACTTTTTCGCGTTTGAATCGTAGACTAATACGAGTAATAGTTTGAGAGTTGGATGTAGCCGAGTGAAAGAGACCGAGTACGACTAGGGCGATGGTGATGGTGGTGGTGATAATGATGGCGACCAACACTGCTCGCCGTCGTCATTCCTCCACTTTTGTTTCCTTTGCCGACTACAAGAGCCACATATTATTACGCCGCTTCGCGGTACGATGAAAAATCCGGACCACGAAGTTGGCGATGATTAGCGAGGCGAAAAAAGTAATTATAGTGGTGGGCTCGATGCGATGGGTCGCGTCAGACGTACACATGCAGTATGTACGAGTGTATTATACCACCATATCGAGCGAGATGGAGGTAGACGTTAGAAAAAGACGCGAATTGAAGACTTCGGTACCTAACGTATGTAGGTGCAAGAGAGAGAGAGTGTGTGTGTGTGCGTGTGTGTGTGAGAGAAAGATGACGATAGGGAGTAAAATGAAAAGGGAGAAAGAGATACAAGAAAGGCGCATAGGGAGTCGTTGTACGCAGGACATGTGCTATGTCTTCTATTCTCTTCATAGTACGACGACGACGACGACGACGACGATGTGGTCGAGGCACCGCTTCCAGCCCGGTTGGTACGCGGTGTCAGTAGAAATGTGTAATTAAAGAGCGAGAAAGAAGTGCTCGCAGGCGGCGTGTTGAGCGAGATAGAGATAGACCGATACGATGGATAGATAACAAGGCGCTATGGCCGCGATGACTGTACAGTGTACAGTGTACACCGCTCCTCACCCCGCCCTAAGGTGTGTGTACGGTGTACGGTGTACGGTATATAGCGACGATGTCTTTTTGTAATTGAATATAAGGCGAGTCGTCTCATCGCTTCGGGTCGCGTCGCATCGCATCAACTACCATTTTGTCGACCGACGACGATAACGACAGCGACAACAGACTCGAAGTCGAACATACAGCAACCTTATGTATGAAAAGAGACCGAGTTTAATTTACTCCCGACCACGACTGACTATGACGACGACGACGACGACGATGACGATGACGGTAAAAAAAAAGAGACAGATGTACTCGCGAGATGGTGTTTGGCCAAGTATCAGAACTCAGAAGCCCAATGGTGCCGGTATCACCATCATCATCATCATTGCGAGATCTCTTTCTTCTGTCTCTCTCACTGGCTGCAACGATATCTTGTGTCTCTCTCCATAATGTATACTTTACACATACCTTATACTGGTGAGGTATACGCATCGATGAACGACAGTGTGTACCTACCTTTATCTGCCTAGTGCCTTTAACCTATTGCCGCGTCTGTTATTATAACACACGTCTTCGTCGCCGTCGTTATTATTATTTTTCTTTATTACTTTTTATTCTTATCGTCGCATTTGCTTTCGCGCATCTCTTCTTTTTTTTTTTTTCTAATCGTATATTGTTTGGACGATTTACAGGCCGCTGATTATAAATGCCGCTTTGCAATATGATGGCCATGCAGCACAGGAAGAATAAGCGAGGCCTGCAGCAGCTATCGGACGCGCAGAAACTCGAAGCTATTACCAAAGTACAAAAAGGCGAAACGAAGGCGGCCGTTGCCAGAGAATTCGGCGTACCGGAGTCTACCCTCAGGGGATGGTGCAAGAAAGCCAAACTCAACGGACATTGTCACTCGGTTATGAATAAATCGCTACAAGTTACGTCCACAATGTCGCCGGTGTTATTAACGTCCGAGGTAAGCGCAGCGAATTGACAAATTTTCATCGTTATATTGCGAATTTCGCGAAATTTTAGCGTTCCCCGGTAGTTTCCCAGTTTTTGGATGGCTTGGGGCGGTACTCGAGGGGCGGATCGAAAAAATAACCGAATATTCGTGCTCAGCGACCTGAAATTAGTTACAATCGATATATCAATTCGATTTTTCAATTTTTTTCGGAATTTTCACCATATTGAGAGGATGGGGGGGGAGGAGGTTAGAAAGGTCGGATGAAAAAAATAAACGAATATTCGTGCTCAGCGACCTGAAATTTATAACAATCGATATGTCAATTCGATTTTTCAAATTTTTTCGGAATTTTCACCATATTGAGAGGATGGGGGGGGGAGGTTAGAAAGGTCGGATCAAAAAAATAGGCCGATAATCGAACTCAGCGTACTCGAATTAGTAGAAATCCATATGTCACATTATTTTTACAATTTTTCTGAATTTTGGCCGAAAATGAAAATCCCTATGCCCCCCTCCCCGGGGTGTTGAAATCTCATTTTGAAAATAAATCCGTTGAAACTAGCGTAAAAAGTTCTATTCGCGGTGATTTTTTTTCCAGATTTTTAAATGTTAGCTTTTAACCTTTATGCGCATCATATAAAATTGAACTTTCAACTCTCAAAAGTTCATATTTAAGCTTTTAAGTTTATTAACATCAATTTTTAAATCTTCATTCAACTACCAACAAAACACCGGAAATGGATTTATTCTAAATTTAACCAATTTCGAATTATGAGACTTCAAAGTTGAACTATTTAACAAAAAATTGCGATTATTCAAAAACTGCAAAGGCTTCCTCCTCCTCCTCCCCCACCCCCCATAAAGAGCCCAAAGCCAAAATGATGGCGATTTTTACGCTAAAACATTGACAGGAACCCCCCCCCCCCCAAATGAGTGAAATTGAAAAGCTCGAGTTGCCTCTTGAACCAAGAGTTAAATTTTTGTAGTGTCCATTTTTGGCCTAACTGCGATTTTGAAGGGGCTATTGCTACGTGCTGAATAGAAAATATTCCTTCAAAAAATACTAACTGTGGAAATGGAAAGTACATGGAAGTTTGAATAAATTTTATTCTGTGCAGTTTTTGCCTAACATGAAAATTGAAGGAGCTTGAGGAAGATTTTACACCAAGATGTGCTCGTTGCTCCTTAATTTTTGATGTCAGGCAAACTGTGATAAGAACGAAATTTGCTCAACTTCTAATGTACTTTTCATTTCAGGCTTTAATTGTGTACTGGGGGGAGGGGGGAGGGGAGTAAATTCAACATCATCGAACTTGGCAATTAAATTTTGAAGTCGAACGAAGAACGAATATTACAGAATTTGCTCAATTTTCTATCTACTTTCCATCCCATAAAAAAATTTCATTTTCAACTTTGTTTTCCCATTGCGGCATGTCTTATTAATTTTACATGTTTCTTCGGAACTAAAGCGACTCCCCCCCCCCTCCTTAATCGCAGCCCATTTGAAGTCAGTAAGAAGTAGGATCTCGTAAATGTTTGAAAAGTTGTAGATCTTAATACGATCGAAAAAAAAACCTTTTCTCCTTTTCTCCAAATTTTTTATGCTCGAAGGTTTTCAAAATTTTGGTTTCACATCTGGCAACAGTTTCCAATTTTAAAAATGGATCCCTCGAACTTCCTGCCCGAAAAACATCGATCCGTGTAGAGAGAAATTTCATTAAATTGAATTTTCAACGCTCTACAGTGATTCGAGGCCTTCAATTAAATTTTTTATAAATTGGGAAATTTTCAAAATAGAATTGTAAGTGCTGATCCATTCGAAGTGTATCACACCGTGTGATAGGCGTAGAATAGTTTCCATGTGCAGTGTGGGTGGTTTCAACGTATTCCAATGTATAAGATTGTGTTACGAAGGTTTCAAATGGAGGATATCTTATAGGTTCTTTTTATTTATAGGATTTTTTTTCCACTAAGAAATAAAATGAAACGAACGAAAAAATTCCTTTCTATTTTCTGACTTCTTTTTTTCGGTGCGTTACGTTACGTTGTTGAAAAGGGTACGAAAGGAAATTTGATGGTAGCGTGGGTGATCCTTTTCAAAGTTACGCATATGCAGTGTTATCGAGGCACGACAAAAAAATCATCGAACTCTGAAACAAAAGAAATATGCGAGGGAGGGGGGGGTGAATGGGTGTAGTTAGATTGTAAATTTTAAACCCTCTAACGGTGTATTTAGGATCCCTACTGAATGTGCATATAGATTTTAAATCACTTGGCTCAATTGGGGTGGAGGAGAGGGGGAGGTAAACTCATCAAATGACAAAAAAACGTCCAAAAGTTACTTTTTGGGGATGGGAAAAACGCTACAAAGCTGAAAAAAGGTAATAAACCCTCCTCCGAGCACGTCCAATACCTGCATAAAATTTACATATTATACATACCATGTTTCACGCCTTCCACTAGGTTCAATTTAAAGGGAAGAAATGGGGAGGAGAGATTCCGGAGGTAATCAGAACCGACCAAAAGTCACTTTTTGCTAGTTTGAGGAGGTGCAATAAGGTTGAAAAATTGTAACACCCCCCCCCCCTGGAAGGTCACATCTAAACCCGTACAATATTTACATACCGTACGTTTTATTCACCCCTTCCTTTTGGTGAATTAGGAGAGGAGATATGAGGAGGACAAATTCAAAAACACAGAAACCATCCAAAAGTTACTTTTTAGTGGTTTGAGAGGATGCAATAAGAGTGCGAAGTTGTAAACCTCTCTCTCTCTCCCTTCCCACCGAGCATATGAGATACTCTTAAAAAATTTACATACTACCCATCATATTTTACCCTTTCCCCTTGGGAGGGCAAACTCAAAAAATAACAAAAACTGTACAAAAGTTACTTTTCGGGATTGTGAGAGGGTGCAATAATGATGATAAATTGAACACTCCTCCCCTCCTATCACCTCCCCCTCCTATCTCCGCCACATCTCCCTCCTATCACCCCCCCCCCCTCATGTCACCTCCCCCCCCCTCATGACACCTCCACCTCCCCCTCAGCACATGTAATGCGCCTACAAAATCTTCAAACCCGATTTCATCCATCCCACATGCTCAATTTTGAAAGGAGATTTGGGAATTGAGGAAAATTGTCCAGAAATCCACTTCTTTGGAGCTGTGAAGGAGTAAGATGAAGCGGAAAAGTTGGGATCTTTCACTCCTCCCCCTCCCCTCACGTCTAGACAGGAGGAAGTCTACACACCAGACCTCCCCCTACGCTTAATTTTCTGTGGAGATATGAGACGAATAAAATTGAAAAATGAGAAAAGTCATTTAGAAAACTACTGCCGTGGGGCTGTGAGGAGGTGCACTGAGGCTGCCAAGTTGAACCTCCTCCCCCCTCCCCCATCCCAACTAAAGTATTTAGTAGGGAAAGTGGGTAAACCAACATGAAAACTGAGAAAAGTCGCCCAGAAGATTACTTCTTTGGGACCATGAAGGGGTACAATGAGGCTGAAAGTTGACCCCCTCCCCCTAGGCATATGTAGGACCGCTGCTAAAATTACATGTCAAAATTTCAACCCTCTACCTCAGTTTAGAGGGGAGATGTGGGGGAACAGTCTTGAAGGTTGAAAAAGCGAAAAATCCCTATGTCTCTCCCCTCCTCCCCTCCCCTATTGACGTAGGAGGTTGATTTTTGAATGAAAATCGTCCAGAAAATCACTTCTTTGAAACTGTGAAGAAGTACAATGAGGCCGAAAAGTTAGGATCTTTCGTTCCTTCCTCCTCCCCCTCCCACATAATTATCTAAACACGAGGAAATCTACACACCAGACCTCCCCCTACGCTTAATTTGCTGTGGAGATATGAGACGAACAAACTTGAAAAATGAGAAAAGTCATTCAGAAAACTACTGCTGTGGGGCGATGAGGAGATACACTGAGACTGAAAAGTTGACCTCCCCCTTCCCCCTTTTCTTCCATCACACTAATACATTTGTTAGGGAAAGTGTGGGATAAACAAATAGAAAAATGAGAAAAGTCACCCAGAAAATTACTTCTTTGGGATTGTGAAATTGACCCCTCCCCCTACACATATGTATGGCCACTACTAAATTTATACGCCGAATTCCCACCCTGTACCTCAGTTTGAAGGGGAAATATTGGGGGAACAGGTATTCTTCGAGGTAAAAAACGTGAAAAATTCCTATGTCTCCCCCTCCCCCCATTGACCTGGGAGTCTGATTTTCGAATCTGTTATTCAACACATAGTTACTCCTTATCGATTTGTTCGAAAACCAACATTTTTGCAAGTATTGGACTTCAGCACTTCTCCCCCCCTCCCCCCTTCTTCCCAAATTGGGATACAAAAATTTCAAATCCACGTCATGCTAAGCCTACTGCTTAAATTTGACCGATTTTCGGTAAAAAAAAAAATGATAAATGAATGGATAAAGCGACATTTGACATGCCCTAAAATGGTATTAATTGTCTTCTATGACCAAATCCCCTCCCCCTCCCTTATTAAAAGAGCCATGCTACTAATGAATCAATAGTTTCACGGTGAAAATAGACGAGGATTTGTGCTAATTCAGTTTTGGGCGAGAGGGTATTCATTTTAAGAATTTGTGACGGTGGGCAGGGGTAGGGGGGTTGAGCTAGGATCAAAAATTAATTTTTACACAGTTTTGAGAATGGTCAAGGTGGGGGGGGTGGTAAAATTGTTAGTTTTATGGACTGGTTGATGGTAGCTTGCCAAAATCGTACCACCAAATCCATCCAGAGTGAAGCTTGCCTGGCATTTGGAAATTCTTCTTCGCTTTTCAGCTTGGTTTTGTACCGTCCAATGCCCCAGACCCGTTCCTAATTCATTTGCAAAACTCGTGTACGTATTCCACTCGTAAATGTGCTTCTCGAGTGTTGTTTGCTGCGCACTGTTCAATCACCTCTCTCTCTCTCTCTCTCTCCATATCCTCTGTACTAACTCGACGTAGGTACTATGCACAGTGTACTTTGAACCGTCCGGTGCGTTCTTATATAGGAGAACTAAACGATCATAATGATGACGAAGCTAAGCTGATGGTGGTGCGGCAGATGAAGAGAGGGGTATCCAGGGTATCCGTTAACGTTGGTCGTCGTGTTATGGACGGGCAGCGAAAACGATAAATACCACCGCGATCGCATCGTGACGCCTGGTACTTAGCTTAGCTATACCAAAAACAGTGTGCACAGCTACGAATGACTTATACGTCAAATGGAGTAGCCATCGCGCAATGGCATGGCACGTACCTCCATATCATCGGCGATAGAAAGAGACGGAGAGCTGCTATTACCATAAAAAGTGACAGAGAGAAGGAAAAAAGAGAGAGAGAGAGGTATACATATATATATATGTGTGTGTATACTTGTCCGCGTATGCATGTTAATGGATGGTGGATACATCTAGTACCTACTGGCTGTAGCACGATGGTGATAAATGGGTATGGGTCGCGAACCAGCACAGCACAACAGCAGCGCAGCGAGCACCGGTGTCGTCGTCGTCATGTGTTGTTGTTACTATTGCTTCAGCTTTTTTTTTTTGTATGTATGGTATAAGCTTGGTATGCGCTGTGCAAAAAAAAAACAAACAAACAAACAAAAAGCAAAAACGAACAAGACGAAGCGAGGATATGGCTCTTCGGTTGGCGAATTCGCCCATCTGTCGGGCTACTCGTACGATGGAGTGATAGCGTCTGTTATTGCTGAATCCGATTCCGATGGGATACGTCGGCGCGCCTCTTCGATGATGTGAATTTCACTCGTACGAGGCGAGAGGTCTATAAACCGGTCGAAGGCATCGTCGTCGTCGTCGCCGCCGTCCGTTACGCGCCGCGACATCCGGTCACATACATACTCAGCACTTCACTTCACTTCAGTACTTAGACGTAGCCGTAAATATAATTATAATAGATAGGTATTGGCTAGATGTACCTAGAATAGGCTGGCGATGACCAGGGTCTGACTGAGGTGGCCCAATACACACTATCTACGTACCATACGTTCACGAATATGCACACCATATGTCCACAAAGTCCCAACAAGTGCCGAATGGAACGAGTATCGAGAGTGCTCTTTGAACACATTTCAGTGATTTTATGTTGGTGAAGCTAAGGGCAGGGGGAGGGGAGACTTTGCTAGAAATAACATGGCAAAACTTATAAATTACCTTGCCCTCGAATTCATAACTTTAGATCACTATGCGAAGAATTTTTCATTTTCAGGCTGAGTGAATGAAATCAAAACGAATATCGGTTCCGGTTTCAGTTTTTGTCTTGATCTCTAATAAGTTTATGGTTTCTTTAGTTCGGTTTTGGGTTAATCCTCGATGAGTAGCGTTTAAGAAGGGGTGCTGGGAAGAGATTAGTTATGGCAAGCTTAGTGATAGTCCCAAAACAGAGCATCTAGGACTGCACTAAATCTGCGTGCCAAATTTCAACCTACCAGCTCCAGGGCAAGTTTAGAAAATACCTGAAAACTCGTTACTTTTTCAAAGCTACGACGAGGTGCCAGGGGGGCTCAGACGAGGTGTAAATGAGAGTTGCTGATTTAATCTGCTTAGAAGATTCCAACCCTTTGGCTCAGTTTTGAGAGGAAATGTGGCTAAGACGAACTCCCAAAATTAACATAAACTGGCCCTCCCTTGGCAGTGTGACAGGAAGCAATGGGACTAAAGTGTAGAAACCCTGAAAATTCAGATTTAGGACCTCCCAGCGAACCCACGTATCCGAATTTTAAGTGGTAGGACACGGTGCCCAGTTTGTGGAAAATCTGGAGAAGTCGAGGAATTTTGGAATTTCTGCTGGGAAATACGGCAAATTCGAGTTTTTTTTGTAGTTTGTTGATAAAATAAAAAAATTGAACAAATGAACTTCGGTTCACGTTTTTAGGTCGATTTTCTGTGTCATTATGGTCAATGAAAACTAGGCTATTACAGTCTATCTACCAACAGTGATTGGTGGGGGGGGGGAAGAGAATACCAATAAAATCCGTTTTGGAGTCCTAGAAGACCATTAAGACAATTTTTGGCCATGTCAGATATTTATTTTTATTTTTTTCCCGAACATTCGCTCGATACCGACCAAAATCGCTGCAATTCGGTCAATCGGCTCGGTTTGGCGGCGGATTAGATATATATGAGTGGGGATGAACTTGGGTCAAAATTCAGTTATGCCCCAATTTTGGGGAGGGGGTGTTGAGAGGTCAAAAACGCAAAAATTGCCTCCTTTTTGAACTAATTGATAGAGAGTTAAAAGTTGTTCAACATATCCAAAAGTCAATCTCTTAGGTCAATTAGGAGGGGAGATATCGAGGGTTTTCCCTCTTTTTGACCTTGAAAAAGGGCTCTTCCTCCCCTAACTCTCCACCAAATTGAGCCAAGACGTTGAAATTTGGTATGTACATTCAGTGAGCGTCCTAGATGTGCCCTTTGGGCTGGAAAGAGTTGAAATAAGGCATGTACATTCAGTAGGGGCCCTAGATGTGCCTTATGGGAGGGGAGGGGGAGTTGACTTTTCAGGCCCATGGAATCTAAAATTATTTTTCACTGCTCGATACTGGCCGAAAATGCTCCAATTCGGTCAATCGGTTCAGTTTAGCGGCAGATTAGATATATATTAGTCAAGATAAATTTGGGTCAAAATTCAGTTCTGCCCCATTTTGGGGGAGGGGGTACCGGGGGTTCAAAAATACAAAAATTCTCCCTTTTTAAAGTTGATTGACAGGGAATCAAATGTTGCATAGTATATGTAAAAATCAACCTCCTAAGTCAATTGAGGGGAGGAAATATGGTGGTTTCCCCCCTTTTTGACCCTGAAAAAGGAATTTTCCTCCCCTACCTCCCTACCAAATTAGACTAAGAACTTGAAATTGGGGTTACACATTTAATAAGTGCCTTATATGTGCCTGTTGGGGGTCTCGACTTCTCAGCCCCATTTCACCCCTACACAGTTCCTAATTTATGTGGTTGTTTGATCGTTTTTTCTTATTTTTTGAGTTCGTTACTCGCACAACTCCATTCCAAATTAGGAGATTAAGCCAGGACTTATAAATTAGGTATGTAAATTTGGTAGGTGCCCTAGATGTGCTTTTTGGGGATCTTGACTTTTTAGCCCTATTTCGCCCCTCACAGCCTCTATAGAGCGGGCTTTGGGTCGTTTTTTCTCATTTTTTGAGTTTTTTTCCTAGCATAACTCTCTTCCAAATCGAGCTAGTAAGTTGAAATTTGGTGCGTTGATTTAATAGGGGTCGTAGATATGCTTTTTGAAGGTCTTGATTTTTCAGCTTCGTTACACCTCCTCACAGTCCTAAAAAATGTAGTTTTCTGGTAAATTTTTCTTGTTTTTTGAGTTTGTTCCTTGCATATATTTTCGTACTCCAATTTGCTCCAATTTGGCGACGGATTAGATATATATGAGTTGAGATAAATTTGTGTAAAAATTCAGTTTTGTTCCATTTTGAGGGGAATGGATCCGGAGGGGGGGGGGTCAAAAACCACAAAAATTTTCCCTTTTTAAGCTAATTGATAGAGAATCAAATGTCGTATAGCATATCTAAAAATCAACCTCCCCAAGTCATTTAGAGGGGGAGGGGGAGATATGGTGTTTCCCCTTTTTTTTTGACCCTGAAAAAGGGCTGTTCCCCCCTATCTCCCCGTCAAATTAGGCTAGGAACTTGAAATCAGGTATATACATTTCATTGGGGGGGGGGGGTATCAACTTTTCGGTCCCACTTCACCCCCTCCCAGCCTTAAAAAGGTGGTTCTTTAGTAGTTTTTCTTTATTTTTTGACTTTGCTCCTCGTATAACTCCCCTCCAAAGTGCGCTGCGAAGTTGAAATTAGGTATGTACATTTAGTAAGGGGCCTAGATATGCCTTTTGGTGGTCTTGACTTTTCAGCCCCATTTCACCCCTTCACAGCCCTTCATATATGTGGTATTTTGATAGTTTTTTCATATTTTTTAAATTTGTTCCTCTCATAACTCCCCTTCAAATTAAACTAGGAACTTGAAATTAGGTATGTAGTGTACATTTAGTAGGGGGTCCTAGATGTGTCTATTGGGGGTTTCGACTTTTTAGCTCGTTTGAATCCTTCCTATCCGTAATAATGGTTTTTTTTTTTTTTTTTTTTTTTTTAGCTCGTTTGAATCCTTCCTATCCTTAATAATGGTTTTTTTTTTTTTTTTTTTCAATGGTTGTAGTATGTCACGAAAATCAGGCTAAAAAAGTATCGCGAAGCGATGCTTCTTTTTTTTTTTTTTCGGTAAACTGCTCTACGAAGAGGGATAGTAATACTACAAATAACTACATATTATAAAGGTGCGGACGATGCGTATTTCGAAGAAATAAGGTAGGTGGGCGGGTGGGTGGGTAGGTAGTTAGGTAGGCTTTGTCGGCGCTCGCTCGCTCGCGAATACGTCGACCATATCGGTTTCAACTGTTTGCCGAACGATAAAGGAAAGAAGAAGACGAAAAAAAAAGAAGGATAAAACGTCTGTCCGGTGATCGAAGGCAAGGAGAGAGCGCTCAGCAAACCAGTTTACCATTTAACTGGTATTGCGCGTTAATTACACACTGACACATGGTCCGCGTCGATCGTCGCGTCACGTACTGTACCCGGTTGTGGCGAAATTTTCTCCGTCTGCCCGTATCTGTTTCTCTGTTTTTGGCGGTCGTCGCGTCGTCTTGTTCTTCGAAAAACAGCAATACCTACGTACAAAGCAAAATGGCGGAGGAGACGATGCGACGGTGGTAAACGTGTACGAGTGAGTGAGTAAGTGAGTGAGTGAGTGAGTGAGTGAGTGAGTGGTCATATGATGAAACATTAGGTACCCGATACTCGTGTCCCATGTACGTACGTATATGTGAATATATATATGGTGTTGGTAGTGGTAGTGGTGATCGTCGTCTGCCTTTCGATTGAATAGTGAAGGGTATATAGCGACGATGGAGGTGGGAGGTGGCGGGTGGCAGGCGGCGGGCGGCCAGCATAAAGACACCTGTCTTTTTACCTACTTAGGTAGGTAGGTAGGTAGGTACATAGGTCTATGTACATGTTGTATACCTGCTGCTGGGTCATTCCTCTTTCGTTTCGTGAGCCCTGTTTCTCTCTCTCTTTCTCTATGGTGTTCTCTTCGAGGAGCTAAAACTAAGACGAAAACAAAACCGCAATCGATGATCGATGATCGATTATCTGTTATCGAAATAATTGCCAACGTTCGCTCGTACGCATATGATTCATAGGAAGGGTACTTTATTAATACGTAGTACTAAATATCTGTTTACACGTTTATCGTTGGTGTGCGGTTACAAGGCGAATAATAACGTATTTAACGCGTTTAGTTTTATTTCACGTACGTTTCGCTTCGCAGATGGCTTATCGTGATTGCGGCTATTCGAAAGGCAGTGGCAGCGACGAAGGTAGTACGACGCATCCGTTCAGCGACGAGCAAGAAGACGACGATACTGGCGAACGCGAAGCCAAACCGCCTCCGGTAGTCGTGGCCATACCGGAAGAACAGCGTAGAGTTTTAGATTGGCTGAATTACGGACACTATCCTCAATTACCGAGCCAGCTGCAGCCGCCGCCACTGTCGACGGCAGCGCCGCCACAGCCGCCGTCTCAACAGCAACAGCATCCGCCGCAGCCGCAGCTATCGCCGCCGACGCAAATTATCGATAGCACGACGACGACGCTGACGCTGACGCCGACGCCGATGACGACGACGACGACGACGGCGGCGGCCACCGCTACCACCAAGCCAGCTCAACCAGTTGTTACCAGTTCGACTTGTGATGATGTTAGAAATGTCGCCAAAGTGGCCAAAGTATCTTCCTCCAAGAAAGATAAGTCGCTGTAAGTATCCAGCTTCTTAGTACTGATTAGTTCAGCTGATGGATAAGAGTGTGGGTCCCCTTATACGCTGATTGTGATCGCCAAAAATTAATTATACGAATGGCGAGGAGGCGAGCAGACAGTCATGCTCTCAGAACTTATCCCTCTAATTTTATGGATCGTTTGGCGAGAAAACGCCTGCGTAGACGATTTTTCATTAAATCCCTAACTCGTAAGCCATCATCTTGGAACTGCTCCACCCCACTATCTGGTTTGATCATTTGACGAAAACATGTTCCCATGATTTTAACGAATGAAAAAAAAAACAAAACGAGAAAGATTACGTAATTGTAGGACTTTTTTTTTTTCTTTTCTGGAACCACGTATGCTTTTCGTGTTTCACGAAAGCCCCATGTGAACATTTTTTTTTTTCAGCTGCTGTGAAATTACTACGCAATAAATTAGTCGTCCCTGAATTACGAGTATAAACGAATATCACCCGTGTAAGATGTGTTGCCGCGTCGTATGTTAGCAGGGGAACAAATACTAGCAGGTGTACGCCCTACAGTTTGCTTTGGGAATTCGTTACCCCCAAAATTTGATTTTACACTAACCAACAAATTGGAATTAATCTCTTTTTTTTTTTTGTCAACAAGCTTGATTTTCTTTGCCATATTGTGGTACGGGGGCGGGGGGGGGATGAAGAAATCCGTTTCGAGGTCCTAGAAGATCTTTAAAACACATTGTTGGTCATATCAGATATATCAACGTCGAAAGATGTTTAATAGCGCATTCTGAAAAAATCGCCAACAATTGACCATTAACAGTTGACCATCATCGTTAGATGACATTAGTGGACCATCAACAGTGAGACGTCATCATTGGACTAACATCAGTGAACAGATTTTTTTGGGCTGGAATGACATCAGTGGACTTATTTTTATGAAGCTTTGATTTTATGATTTTAAGATTTTAAGTTGAAATGTTGAGAAAAATTAGAGATGTGACATGAGTGGACTTATTTTATGATTTTAAATTGAAATGTTGAGGGAAATTGTGATATCAGTGGACCGTCAACAGTGAGACGTTATCATTGAACTGATATCAGTGGACTTATTTTATGTAGGATTGATTTTATGATTTTAAATTGAAATGTTGAGAAAAATTAGAAATGTGACATTAGTGGGCTTATTTCATGAAGGATTGATTTCATCATTTTAAGTGGAAATGTTGAGGAAAATTAGAGATGTTATTAGTGGACCATCAACAGTGAGACGTCATCATTGGACTAACATCAGTGGACAGATTTTTATGGGCTGGAATAACATTAGTGGACTTATTTTTATGAAGCGTTGATTTTATGATTTTAAATTGAAATGCTGAAGAAAATTAGAGATCTGCCATCAGTGGACTATCAACAGTGAGACGTTATCATTGGACTGATATCAGTGGACTTATTTTATGAAGGATTGATTTCATGATTTTGAGTTAAAATGTTGAGAAGAATTAGAAATGTGACATTGGGGGACTTATTTTATAAAAGGTTGATTTTATGATTTTAAATTGAAATGTTGTGGAAAATTAGAGATCTAACATCAGTGGACTATCAACAATGAGATGTTATCATTGGACTAATAATCAGTGGACTTATTTTATGAAGGATTGATTTCATGATTTTGAGTTAAAATGTTGAGAAGAATTAGAAATGTGACATTGGGGGACTTATTTTATAAAAGGTTGATTTTATGATTTTAAATTGAAATGTTGTGGAAAATTAGAGATCTAACATCAGTGGACTATCAACAATGAGACGTTATCATTGGACTAATAATCAGTGGACTTATTTTATGAAGGATTGATTTTATGATTTTAAATTGAAATGTTGTGGAA